>VCRD01001759.1:52063-116275 GCA_006783055.1 Trinorchestia longiramus
AGGTGAGAGGGCAAAGGGTGATAGGGGAAAATGTGTAGGAATAGCAAGGGGTAAGAAAGACAGTGGGGTTGGGGGTAGAGAGACTAAGGAATAAGGAGGTGAGGGAACGGTAGGAAGTAAAATTTGAGTGAATGAAGGGTGAAAAAGGCTGAAAGGAGGCAGAGGATGGGGACAGACAGAGGAATAGGAGTTGAGGGTGGTGAAGAAGCATGGATAAAGGGTATACTAATAATTACAATGACAATGTAATTTATAATAATTAAATGCAAATTATCATAGTCTTTAAAAGGCTCGTGCACTCACATCTAGTCACACATAGCCACACACGATTACATACGCACAGTCGTACAGTCACACACAATCGGACACATGCAGTCACACAAAGAGTCATACACACATACAGTCATACACATTCACATGCACCCACAGTCTGATGCAAACAGTCACACACATTCATATACACACAGTCATATGCAAACAGTGTCACAGTCACACATAGTAATACAGTCACTGGCAGTAAGGCAGGTCTATTCATATGTTCAACAATCTTCCTGCAGTCAATGAAGCCTGTAGTGAATCACATGGCTACACTACAAGTGAATCCAGGTGCGAGGCTAGATTTTTGTAGCAAACTGAAGTCCCACTTCGACCAATGAGCAAACAGGACAACGGAAGTGAGAACACTGATGAGGCTAGGGACCGTTACGACCGAAAGTGCCACGTGACCACCAATAAGCCGTCCTGCTCAGGTAACAGGGCCCATCCAACCACCTTATATAACGAGGCTCAAACACTCTGCCATTGGGATACTCTACCAAACACTTCCGAAGTCAACATCTCCCTACCGCTCACAAAGTTAACATCTTCACTAAGACTCCCCATTATCCTCTCCAAATTCTCCTCGACACAAGATTCCTCACCGTACTCATTACCAAGCCCATCATTACGCTCGTGCTCGCGCACTGGTGGTTGAGATATTACAGGAGGCTCACATTGTCGTCAGACCGAATTACTTCACTTTGACGCTTCTCAACATATGTATCAAAACTCATCCGTGTGTCATTTATCCTGTTGTGTTACTCGACGGTCCTTTTTCCCCTCAGACACTCACTCCGCGTGAGACGAGATAAAAAAGATATTCCATTCCCAGTCTAGAAACGATATTCAGTGTCGGTTTGGAGCTATAAGAAGTCTGAGGGCTGGGACTAAAGAGTTATAGAAATCACTATAAGCCCACCTCATACAGTCGCTGAGGCCCTCGACTGCATACTTGGATGCAACGTCAAGGGATCTCATGGGCACCGTAAACCGCCCGAGCAGGCTGGTGATGTTGACGATGCACCCTGCATAAAATATATGCATGTCATGTAGTTTCCATATCCACGCCATGTATCGGACATGTCTGCATCATATGTACAGTATGTGTGCATTATTTAGCCGCCATGTGGACGTCATCTGATAACCAAATACACAACATGGCCGCCTTGTGTATAATAGGCTGCCTTGGGCACAACATGGCCACCGTGTATACATGACCTTTATGTGTACAACAGGCCACTCTGTACACAGCACAGCCGTCATGTACACAACATTGTCACAGCATGGCCTCCACACGCACATCATTTTAGTTGACAGTTATTTCTTTTTGTAACTGTTTGCCCTTTACAGTACGTATTAAGCCACCAACTTTTCCTTCTTCTTCTTATATGTTGGTTGATACAGTAGGATGAACTTTGTCGACGTGAATGAACAAAATAGGTCAGTATTCAAATTTCATGCCATCACATATCCCATGGTAAGTCCATGCTATCAGGTGTCCCATTGCAAATCCACTGCCATTAAACGTTCCATTGCAAGATAGCTGCAGTCAATGTTCAACGGTGAAAAACTATTTATGTACTTCTTTCTCGAAACGTGGCAACACCAGCGTTGTTTACTATGCCCCACAGCTCCTCTGAGAGTACAGGATTAATATAGTTGGCTCATTGGTCATCTTGGTACGCAGAGTTTGGCATACCAGCACTAAAGGCTGGTACACTGATCTAAATAATTTACCAACTTTCCCATCTTCTTATTGTGGTCATCTTGATTTCAATTGAGATTGGAGAGAAACATTTATTTGATCTTTCAGCGAATAACAAATTCGCTGAGAGATCAAATATGAGAGATCAAATTTTTGATCTCTCATATATAAAACAAAAAATTCAACATACTTTTCTTAAGGAACCGTAGTACATAGTTATACTGAATAGAATTACACTGCATTCGATGATCATGACTTAAATTGAAGCAAACCCCAGAAAATTCCCTTACAGGTCTTACCTCCGTTCGGCAAGAGTTTCTGGACCTGGTGTCAGGCTAGCTGGAGTTGTCCAGGTTGGATAATATCGCAGCGGATCACGCGAAGGTGGTCCAGACCCAGTAAAGGCTTCACTCCCTCACCATCGTCCAGACACAGTGAAAACACCCTGAAGCCATAGGAAAGCACAGAAAGGGTTTCCTGGAGATGGTCTGCATTCGAACTGTGACAAAATAGAGACAAAACATTTCTAGTCTAACGAGACTTGCAATTATATAATCATATTATATAAGTTTCTGAAAACGATTACTGGTTGTTCAATAATCATCAATGCATTCACATGTAGAGTCAATTACATACACTAACATTTAATTTTATTAGCAATTTTTGTATTTTAAGGAAATCATGTGTATTTTCATAAACATAATATTATAATCGTCAAAAATTTAACGTATGAATAGCAATTTTAATGTTGCATATGGCAGAAAAATCTCCAACGGATGTTACTAAAACCATATGAGTTGACAGAACACTCGCCTTGAAAACGTTGAAACGAATAAAAGAGACTGGAGAGATAAAGAATAAGCTCAGAGAAAACCATCCTCGAACTGCCAGCACCTCAAAAACAGGAGAAATTTGCCAAAGAATAGCTTACGGGAAACCTAAACGATATTTTTGAAACCTGGTAAAAAAGGGGAATGTATGCGTCACATCCCTGATCACCATCCTCCACAATCATGAAAATTTCTACTCGCAAATATCAAACGAAGCCGTTGTTTTATTTGAAAATTTAGCACAAATGTCTTCCATGAACTAAAATCCTATCCTCTCGTATCTGTGAGGGCATGCTATTAACTCTCGATTTCAGTGACGACGATAAATTTGATGACCAGCAAAAATCTAACAAACAAAATGATTGGTTTTGGCGTGGGACTGGTGTGACTGACATCTAAATAGTAACTCAAAAACAAGGACCGGCGTCAAGGGTGGCTTGAGGAGCGACCACTGAAACTCGAACAAGTGTTTTTTGCGCCAGAAAAGGTTAAAACGATCAAAAGAAATTACAGCAAAGACATTTTGGCACAATCATTGTTGTGTTAAAATAAAAATTCTTATAAAACACGTCACTGGTCATTTCAGTAAATTCCTGTACCCTAGCAAAAAGCTAAAATACATATAAGGGGTTTGTATCCATTCTTCCTATCTTCATTTCATAGACAGAATAGAATGTTTTTTCGTCAGACCTGGATCTTCTCGATTATGGCAGCTTGTTTATACTATAGAATGAGGTTTCAGTGACACATCTAAAGGATTTGGTGACACTGAAGTCAAAACAAAAAGGAAAGGTAGAATATCATTTAAAAAGTCCATCATGATTCGAGCAGATCCTTCTCTAAGCATTTTCAGCTTGTTGTCGGTGCATTAAGAATTTGCGTGTCGACGTATGTTGAATAAAATGTGCTAATTTCCGGCTATTAAATGTTTGACTACTATTTTCTTTTTTTTGCATTTGTTTACTTCTTAGAGTGTTATGTATGAAATGTCTAATTTGTGACAAGAACTTTATTTATTTTCTCATGAATAAAACGCAATGCAGTTTAATGAAAGTATGTGCTTAAATTTTCTACAACATTTTGACACATAATTGGTAGCTTATTTAAGCCAGCAGCAAAAATTCTGCCGTACAAGAGGTAATGAATTCACGAAACAATGTGCTGGCTTCTCGTTCAGAAGTTAAGTTTATCCCTTCAAAAAGTTGTCATGTGACTGGAAAAGATAATACTAGTCTGCGATGTTTTCAAGGTCTAACACATGATACCTGATTTTAGGTCAGTTTTTTGAACTGAATTCAAAACTCATGCTCATTTTAGTCAATCAGATCAGGCTAATGAAACATTAACACATTGAAAAAATATCTTAAATTCTGATCTATTTTAAGGTGAATAAAACGCACAATGTTGAAAATATTAGACTGATTTATTCACAGCAGGCAAGTAAAATATTCTGAATAGATAGCAAGAAAAGTATAATGAACTAAGAAAGCTACTCATGAATTAATAGTCGCTTCAGGGATTTTTGTTTGTGCTGAGCAGACTGCGCATCCTTATTTAGGAACCAGCAGTAGTCGGCCAGAAAGTTGACATCACATCGGCTTTGATAGCGTTCTTCCATAACACTGATATCTTGGTGAAAGCACTCACCCTGTTCTACATTAAAGTCTCCACAATTTTCTGGAAAATAGTCCAGATGAGACCGGAGGAAGTGCATTTTCACTGACATGCGCGCACCAAGTTGGCAGAAATTTTTCATTAACTCATCAACCACCTTCTGATACTGGGCATTTCTGTGGTTGGCAAGAGAGTTTGCAAAGACTGACTCAAGGGACAACCAGGCAGAGAGTTCAGCATAATTCAGTGCAATATCAGAACTAATATCGTTGATGAATTCCCTTATTTGAGGACCATCAAATATACATGCCATAATTTTCTCCGTGCTTTTTCGTTGAAATTTCTGATGAAGGAAAGCAAATTCTGTACCTAAATTCGTCTGTACCTAAGTTCATGTCTAGCATGTTTAATATTGACTGTTAGTGACGTGTGACAAGTGCATTTGACCTAAATTAATGGGAATTTCTACTCTAGTCCTAGAAAATATCATATGTTATATCGCTTCACTTTTGCAGATCCGTTTCCGATTAAGATACACCCAAGCTCCTCATGACGTGTTAATGTAGCATTGTGTAAATGTTCGCATTCGTCTGAAGATTTTATCAAGACATAGAGTGTACTTGTACTGTAGAATAGTTAGAGTCATGTGCATGTACTTGATCGACTTGATCATCGTTTATATTGCTATGAAATGAGTGCGCACTAAAAAAATAACCGAGCTGGTCTAATTTTTTCCATAGATATATGCAGCAATTACACTCCTACAATTTTCGGTAACTACAATTTTAGTTTTGGGTAACTAAAAAATGCTTTTTTTCGAGTGACCCCAAATTGTAAAACGAGGGAGTTTTTCCTTTGATAGTTGTTGCTTCGGAACAACTGACTTCTTGAGTTGATCTAGGCTTGAGTGATCGAGCAACTGGTCGGCCACCTTGCGCTCTGGCAGCCGTTAACCTTCGTTTTTTTTCATTAGTAGTAATCCTAAGTTCCAATCTTCTCCGTAGTCATTACCCACCATCGATTTGGATTTAATATTTTATCGTCAATGAACTCACTTTCCTGGAATGAACTTTGAAACTAATGGGTGTTTCTAAGCGCATGCACGTTGCTAGGGCCTTTGGAAATCCCCGAAAGTTAGTGTGATTGTGAAAGTTTCTTACACAACGCAATCTTTATTTTAAGAGATTTGAACCCAAAAAGGGTTCTCTATGTATTTACTAAGATAAAGATTACATATCCTCAAGTCTTATTAAAATTCTCACGGTTTTAGTCATACTTCGTTTCAACTTTACTAGTGCAACTACGTTATTTCAGGAGTGTGCTAGACGCCTGCTCAAAATGTCTTTAATTCCATTGACGTTGAAGAGAAGAATGACTCTTGCGGGTTTCGAGCTCCAGATAAGGTAAGTTACGTAGCTTCGTATGAGTGCAATGAACGAAATGCTAGACGTCTCACAGCATTGCTCAGACAACACCAACTGTCAATCTGAATTTGGAAAAGAAATTTTAATTGGTCCAATGAAAAACTAAGCATATATATGATATAAAGTATGTTGCCATATACATTTGTATTAGGCAGCTACTAGACGCCATCAGCAAGCTGCCCCGCCCACACTAATCCGTAGTCAGCACAATCGAGACTGAAGTCGATACTGACAGAACTGGAACAGCAGGGAACCCCCCTTGGCAGAGTAGCAGCAACAGCCTAGAGTAGAAGCTTTTCATCTCGTTATTTTATGTTAATTTAAATATTTCACCAACGGACGTGCCAAGCACTTTTAATCATAGAGTAAAGCTCTGTTCAGCATTTTATTTAGGTAAAAGCTATAGTAAGTTTTAAAGCTTAAAGTATACTGAAACTTGAACACCTACAGGTTTCAAAATATTAACCAAAATCAAAATGATCAATATTGTCTCAGGAAAACAATAGGAAGTATTGAACAAGCAAGTACTTAGAATATTCATGAGGCATCCTGCATAGCATCTACGTTAAATCCCACAAATTGATGCTTCTAGCATAACTAAAAAGACGTACAACCGAATACCAAGCAGCGTTGAAGGAGCAGTTGCTTCTCTCAAGTCTCTATAGTCTCTAATCCTTCTGCACAAAACACTAACCAAACCATCACACCTCCAAGCTCCAACGTAAAAAGAAAAAAGAAAAGTGCAGAGCGACCACTTCACTAATAAAGGTTTCCTCATCAATTGCAGTTATGAGAGCAGGTGGGAAGAATTTCCCACAGTAGTTGAAAACTGATGTGTGGTTGCGCAAGGGACAGAGAATGGTGAATTGGTAATGCTCTCTGTGGTTGTGTTATCAGTTCTTACATCGTCACATTAGTTGTGGTCATGTGTTCAACTAGTCGGGTTCAGGTGGTGTGCGTGTATTTATTCATTGTTCGTTTGCTGATTAAAAACAAGTGATCAGCTGTGCAATAAAACAAATAATTATTTGACTCACTGCGTGCAGTATTGATTTAATAATCGTTCAGCAGCTGCCAAAAAGAGTTAAAAAAGACCCATGAACGGCTAAATGTGCAACAATTTAGAGCTGTTCAAGACGTGACAAGACCCTGGAACAGCAGCTTGTATACGTTAGAGAGAACCTCTGAAATGAAAGAGAATCTATGTTTGTATGCTGCCAGCCATAGCAAATAAAAGCCATTTTCTGCATCAGTTGAAGTCATTTTAAAGAACTGTGCTGTTGTCCTCAAGCTTTTTAATGAGGCAACCATGAACGTTAGTGCTGCCAAATCTTGTGCCTCAGATACTATTTCTCTTGTTGACACATTGAACGTCATGTTTCAGGACAGCAACACAGAATGAAATTAGGGCGTTAAAGCCCTGAAGGCTTAGCTGTTGTCATACACGAATGGAAGGTTTGATAAATTATAGCACAACGACCTGTACGTCATCGCAATTTTTTGGGATCGGAGATACAAGGGAAAATTCTTGGAATCACATGCGTATCAAAAGTTTATGGCAAATGTGGGCTATATGTGTAAAAAAAAAGAAATTTTGACAGAGAAAATAGATCTGAACACATAAGAAAAGAAAACATTGGAGATAAGTGAATCATACCAAGTAGCATCTGAAGCCTTGCGGATAGTTAGTGTGTTACTTTTTTCCGATATTAACAATGAAGAACTTTGTCAAACAAATATTTTGAAAGAAACCGCCACAGTTCTTGACAAATATCGAAAAATGGAACGAATACAGATATCAAAAGAACTCCTCCCTTGGTGGCACCCGAATAATCAATCGTGTCTTTCCCTTCCTATACTTGCCAAGATAAACTCGTATTTAGCTTGCCCCTGCAGGAGTCTAGCCAGCGAGTCTAGCCTGTTTAGCGGTACTAGCATCATCTATGATGAAAAGAGATCCAAGTTAGCTCCTGAACTAGAACAGGAACTTTTGTTTTTACAACACAACTAGCCATCAATTAGATACAAGTATTAAATGTAAGTAGCAGCCTTTTTCGAATGGGTGGTGGCTGGGGAAAGAGGTTTCTTGGGGTGCATTTGAGTTGGGTTCTCGTCTTATATCCTGGTAAGGCAAAAGATGAAATCACTCAATATTATTAGTGGCCAATTTAGGCTATATCGTAATTATTTTTAGTGCATAATTTCATTCATGACCCACTAAATTAATAAACTGGTTCATTCATTAGTTATACAGATTGATGAAATTATGCCTTCTGACATTATAACTACCTTCATTCATTATCTACGGCTGAAACTTATTTGCATAGCTCAATATAAAAAACAGGATATTCGCAGCTGTATCTGCAGATATTAAAATTTAAGATCTGCATTCGCATTTGCATTTGTGGATGTTGAACAATTTACGTGCGGACAATCTCTACTAATTTGTACAAATTAGTGAACACGCCTGGATCACACACGTGACGTGTCAGATGTAATACCAGTGACAGGAACACGCAACGAGACGGAAAATGGACTAGTGTCGCCCATCACATTCAGTCATCACAACTTAAGGTTCAGATTAGTGGTGAACCTTTCCTGAACGCCCAAAAAGTATTTTGAATGCATCCTGTATCCATGCACATGCTTACACTCACTGAATCGTGCCACTGCTAAATTTAAACCAAACAACTTTTACGCAAAACGTACACCAAAAGAATGAATTGATCTCCTACCAGGGCTACAAGTTTTAATAGCGAAGCAAAAAAGAAATAGAAAAATGAAGAATAGAAACTAGTGCCATTAAAAACCTGAGACATGTCTTAGGTTTGTTTTTTCAAACTCTATGTGTTTCCTTACTATGATGGGGAGTGAATAATGGACCTTTAGGGGTGATGCTGTCTTTCATACTATCATTCTGATCTTTTACGTACGATGAAACTTTTCGGTTCAGTGATTAAATTTTTTGACAAACTTGGTCATCTGTCATGGTGCTAAAACATTCGTCAGCCGTATCTCATGATATTATGCATTTATTGAAATTCCAAGGACATTTTAAGAAAAAACATATTGCAAAAACAAAACATAAACATATTAGTTTAGGTAATGCTCCTAACCATCCGTTTACGTCGAATGACGGATTAACCATTATTTTTCTACATTCTACGCTAAAATTACTCAAGAGATCGGACCTTACATATTGTATGGCTGTTTTAACACTGTCGAACACTGTTGTTTTATCTATTCCGAGAAAAGTAACATCCTGGTATTAATGCCTTAGACTTATTATTCAACGAAAACTTTGTTTAATTTCACTCTACCCACTCAATTGTAAATATATATTGCGCATAACTAAAAGCTCCTTCACTAGTGATTCACCTAAAATCCCAATGATCATAGCATATTCAGTGGAACCTTGATTCGTGAACGTTTCTGTACTCGTACAAATCGGTTTTCAACCATTAAATTCGAGCAAACCTTACCTCCGTTCTCGCCCAAAAATTCGGAACTCGACCAACGCGAGAGTAGCACTTGGGTTGTTTAGTATCCCGAGTCGACTCGAGCAAAGTCGACTGAGGCCGAAAGGCAAAGCGCCGCGTCTCCCGGGAAAAATGTAGCTGTCTTTCCCTACGTTACCGTTAAATTATCTTTCCCTTCATTAGTTCTGTACGTACATTTCTCCCCGTAATATTGCTGTGTTGTTTGCATTTTGGTGTTGCTCTGCCCTCAATCATGCCTCCTAAGAGTACCAGTGATAGTGATAAAGTTAAAAGGAAAATATCAGCAGCAACAGTCGAAATAAAGAAGGAAGTCATAACAAAACATGAAAACTGAATGTGGGTGTCGAACCTCACTGTGCAGTATGGTATACCGAAGTTAACCATATCCATGATCCTGAAAAACAAAGACGTGATTAAAGATGCTACGACTATAGTTAATGTCGTATTTACTGGTAGAATAGATTATTTGTCATCGTTATATGTATAGTTTTAATGATTTATTACTGTTCAGGCTCGAGAACGGATTATTTGGTTTTACAATATTTCTTATGGGAAAAATAGATTTGGTACTCGACCAATAAGGTTTTCAACCGGTTTTCTGGAACGGATTATGGTTAAAAATCGAGGTTCTATTGTACTGCAGATACCATTATTTTATTACATGAACAAATACTCTGATAGAACAGACATGTATATTTTTGTTATGAAATATCATGCACTTTGCACCTGTCACACTAATACAACTGGTCCATTATATAAGAGAGTACAAATAAACCAACTTGCATAAAAGTTTTCAAGCCTAGACAATTAAAAGGCGTGCTTCAAACAGATCGATCCATATCCGCCCCCGACCTGCACTGAGTTTTGATAGAGAGCAAGAAGGCAGATTAATATTGTTGAGGAATATTTTATAAATAAAACTATGTACACATCCATAAAATATCCCGGCGAATATCTTAAACAAAAACTCGTTTTTTCCTAGCCGATAGCATCTTTTACTCTCATTTTTGAACCACTTGAATATTGCAACATAAGTCTATTAATGAATATGCGAGTTGCAATAAGTCGTGAGGTTTCTACAGTATAAAAAACTGCGATACGAATGTAGACGCAGGACTGCGAATAATAGTGTACAGAATGTTCATAAATAAATATTGAGATTGATATGAATTCCAGAGAATAAATGGTCAAATAGATAAAGATTTTCGAACATGAAAAATTACTCTAAAAATGTTAAGAAAATCATACTAATTTTCCAACTTCCAATTTGATGGTTGCAATACATGCTTGCAATGGGTTTATGATATTATTATTGAATGGACTGGCTGTCTAATTCCATTAATACCACTAATTTCTAAAAAGCCTCTTCCAGTTTTCTTCACACTTCCTGCTACGCACACTCCTTCCACCAATTGTCAAACCGAGAATCAACTGGTTTTTCAACGTGAGCGGTTTGTCAGGCAATCATAACGAAGTTGGGATTAAATCCCCGTGACTGTTCAGGAAAACCCACAGTTGTGCCGCTCTACCTGCATAAATAAAGAAGAAGTGTGCATTACATGATTTCGAAGCCCAATATTCAGATCCTACTATTGATTAAATTGCCGCAATAGAATGAAACTCGGCAATTGATTCAAAAGTCACTATAGCTTTGTCTAGTGCAAATATTAGCGTTTATACTTTGCCCAGATGCCTATAAACTTTCTCATTTGTATCATTTATTTCCTTATAGTCACCCTTCCTTAAAAAACGGTCGAGGATAGCGAAGTGTGGCACTACATACACTGTCACACCTTTTACGGGTTTGTAGTCGGCCTTCCAGATTCATAGAATTTCTTTTGCTGCTTAGGAATCACCAGCACCAGTCGTTCAAATTAAAATTTCAATACAATTTGCAGAAATGAATGTCATGTGTATCATTAATACTTCGAGTTGTGTATGAGAGAAAAATCAGATATACTTTTTTTTTTATCCCGCCATTAGTCTTAATAGCCTATTTTAGTTGAAAGAGCCGTCTTGCATATGGATATGTGAATATTGAAAACAATAATACTTGAAAACATGACTGATTCAACCAATATACGTGTTTTACGTATAAGTCAAATTCAACTTGCCTAAACATTGAGTTAATTAATTTTTTGTTGGCAAAATGCATACAAAGTGTTTGCATTGATGTCAAAACTATTCTTTTCGGATCAGCTTTAACTCGTTGACTTAATGCACTAAGTTTGAAGCATGCAAAATTTATCATTAAAAATGGCAAGAAACAGCGCATAAAATTTAAAACATGGTGTTAGATTATTCATTAATTAACAAACAGAATATTCGTGCTACTTCAAAACGACAAATATAAATACGTGTAATCAAAAGCTATCATTATTCAACAGTTGTCGTTTCGCAGTTTACTTTCCAAAGTTGTTCCCTAAATGAAATTACACTGAAAATCCTCATGCAAATGAACATCCTCAAATTTGATTAAATGATCTGTTCATCAATACTTGGTAATCGTTTGTTTTTTAGATTATAGAATCAGTCACTTTCTTTAACGAACGCACGATGTTTTGTTTATACTTTACCCACGGAACAAAAAACTCGAAGATTTTCCAAAGCGATTATATTTACATTTATTTTTAATTCACTGTCCTGCGCAGAAAATAAATGTTCTGTAAAAGATAGGAGTAACAGAAATTCGGTTTGAATCTACAAGTTACATTGTAATTTCAGTATAGCTATTACATAATGCTGACCCTAATTTACCTGTGCGCCTAGTCCAATTTTCCTTCGATGGCAGACCTAGATAATTTTTGGTGTTGAGGTGCAAAAATGCCGGAACTTTTAATTCAATAAAATTTGATAATATCCATGTTCCTCGAGGGTTTGGTAAAGATAATGAAAACAATGTGTATTGGTCGAAACTTTCACAAATTCTTATTTTTTGTTCTATAAACACAACTAGCATAAAAAGATGGCAAATAAAAACATTCCAACATTTTGATAACATTGAAACAATCGCCTGAGCAATTGCCATTAATAAATCATCCCCGTGTCTAAAAAAGCCAATGCTGGAGTTGTAAGTTTTCTAACTGCGATTATACTAGACTACAATGAATCATTGAATATGAACAGACTTTGTGACAGCATACAAAGAAATGCTAGCAGAATAGTCTGAATTAATTTCAAGTATATTCGTAGTTTCGCTATTGTTAGAATAAACAGTTCCTGAAGATCATAGTCATCGCCAGTAGGGAAAAAGCTGGGCTTCATGTGCCAAAAAAATAATTTCTTTAATTGCCGAGATTTTAAGCTTTATGAAATTTTTAGAAGTCTGTATGGACGTTTGATTCTCACCAACATCCCTAAGAGCTTTCATTTGGGAACAATCACTCGATTAGTAGAATGAAAATATTCTTCTCATGAGAATGCAAATTTGAAGTATTATTATGAATGATAGAAAAACTTCTAACCGTATTTAAAGATGCACATTGACGCAACTCCAAACATATTTTGTGTACACATTAACACTTATTTGCCTCGTATGTTTAACTGCTGGATAATAATTCCTAACTTTCTTTGCTGAACATAGGTCTGATATTATCCGAAATTATCGAGCGGGGATTATGAATGAAATGTTTACGTTAGAAGATGGCATATATGTTATACCTAAGAATACTCTCAAATCTGTAAGTTCAAATTATCTGAAGTTGATTTACGTGAGTGTTCACATATATAAGAGTTTTCCTACTTCAATACTTACACGTTAGCAGGTATATTAGCGATGTTATACGTATTTGCAATTATCTGTTACGAGGTGAGCAATATCTATACAACAGAGAATTTACAGCGTGCAGCAGTCTGTAGTCCTTGGAACACATAAGAAACATCTAATATGAGCTTGCGTTTCGTTAATTTATACTGTCATCAACAGAGCGAGTCCCCTTAGTTCTAATTATGAGAGTACTGTTCCAGCGTTTTTTTCTTTGTAGTTTCCTTTCTGCCTCATTATTCGATCTTACAGAATGGGAAAGTCCGTCATCTGCATAAATCACGCAATCTCTGTAATCATGTTTTCTTTGAGCTGCTGAGTAATCAAACCCAACATTAGTGGAAGTTGGCGTCTAGGTCTCGGACGTCACTGTGCGATGAAGTTTGCTAGTTGTACTGTCTGGGCAACAAAACTTTCGTAAAAGTTCAGTTTTATGCGAATCGATAACATAATTTTATTAGCATAGGTCCAGAATATATTCTACGGAAGCGAGTGTATTGTTGCTTTGGGTCAGAGAAAGCGTGCCTCCGAGGTGGTGGAGTCATGTAGTCGGAATGATCGAAAAGATAGACTTCCAGAATCCGAGTAGGTGCAAAGCTATAACCTAGATGTTGATTAAAGAGCACATTAACTATCGGTGATCGTTTATACACAAACTATGATAATTTCAAAAGTGGTAATCGAAGCCTTGATTTTACATTTTCAAAATTGTTTCGTTGAGGAAATTTTAAAGTTTTTGGAATCGTAATTGAATGAGATGAGAACTCGATACTCGAACTTAATCATTGAAGTAAAAGTGAAGTCCATAAAATTTGGAGAGCCCCTGAATTCGTATCCCATGTACGGGCCATAACTTTTGATGTCGTCGTTACAGGAAAATATAATCGCCACGCTTCTAGAGTGCGAAACACAGGCATCAATAGAGTCCAAGTCAGCGCTGAACAGTGGTTTGCGTATTCACTGAATCTTGAAAATTTTTTGCCGAATGTGATTTGTATTGCTGGATGTTTGTGATATTTAACAGCGTGACACGACACTTCAAAATCGTTCTAACTCCCCCAAAGTATACAAGAAGCAAGCAATTAATAGTAGTGCGAAGAAATATGATAAAAATAGTGTTCCTAGAGGTTAAAATGATCTCAGTTAGATAATCTTGTTTACCTACTGCGGTATATTTTGAGCCTTGGTACGTTGACAAAAAATAACAATGAAATGCTGAGGAATTTCAAAATGATGACAATATTCACAGAATTGAATTATTTTCTGACGAAGTCAATTTGCTATCGACCCTGCACTTCACTTAGAGCCAAAACGACTGTGTGATCAATTTCAAGTTAAAGCTTGGCGAATGCTGATTACTCTGGTCCCTGCTGCGAATCGTTGAGTTTTCAGCGAAAAAAGTTAAATTTACTTGTTGTGAAAATGGTTGTAGTGAAAAATACCAAAGACCGTGTTCACAAGTTAAGTTAACATGGCGGGTTGTACACACGATGGTTGCAAGAGATACCGTCAGTTGTTAAACGGTTAAATTGTTAAGGTAAACCAGTGTTTCTTAAACTTAGAATAAAATTTGATTTTCAACCGCATCCTTATGGTTGTATAACTGTATATTAGAAATTACAAGATATATAACATATAAATGAGTTATAATGGTGCAATGATTTTTTACCAATAAACTCACTTCTTACTCAGAACTTCTAATGAGATGGATGACATTGGTGTTTCCTGACTAATTCACTCACTCTAGGATCAATGTTGTTTAGAAGTAGTCACAAATCTAACTTTTTTACAATTTGCAAGCGATTTTTTGCTTATTAAGAAGTCTAGAAACTGCACTAAATTCGCGTTCAGCCATGTAAGATGATGGGAAAGCAAAGAAGTAAAGTTGAATTGCCTCCCATAAATTTGGATATCTTTCAGGAATTTCTTTCTGCAACCAAAACTCTGCGTCCGAGTTTTTAAAACGAAGCTTCAATCGCATTTCGTTTTTTACAGTAATTGTTTTTGAATTACGAGATTAGAGTCACTTGCACAAACATCAGTAAATGGATTCAGCGCCCAGTCTGGTATTTCAATATTTATAAGATCTTAGTATCTTTCAATCATGTCCTCCAGCAGCGATTTCAAATGATCACAATAAATCAAGAGACAGTCATCAACTATAAAAGTATGAGTGTCATAACTTTGCAATTTAGGACTTGGAAAATGAGACAAATTCCGACGACCAATGTTTTCTCGGAAGATATACAGGTTCTCTATGAAATTACAGATCTTAGATTATGCTGTCATGAGGCTTATATCATCACCTTGTAATTGCAAATTTAAATAATTAAACACACATTATAAATCAGTTAGATACGCAATATCTCTTTTTCTTACCGAAATATCATCACTCAAATTACTGCATTTATTTTTCTGTAAGAATTGCACAACTGCGTCGATAAGACAATAAAACTTTTTAAAACAGTTTCTTTGGCTAACCCTCTCACTTCAGTATGAAGAAGGAGACGGTCAAATTCTTTCTTATTATTGACACACAGTTGACGTAGCATTCGAGAATTGAGGGGTTGCTCCTAATTTTATTCACTGATTTCACAGTAATGCTGAGGGAATTATAAAGACGACAGCTCAAGATTTTGGTAGCCAAATGCTGCCGATGGATTACACCATGTATCTTAAAAATGCCTGGTACTACCTTTTTTAAATAAGAAAGAAATCCCTTATATTTTCCTCTTAATGCGAAAGAACCATCTTTAGCACAAGCAATGATGTTTTTCATTTATATATCGTTTTCTTTGAAGAATTGCTTAAATACCGTAAAAATAGGCGTACCACAAGTGTCTTTTTCTAACTCCTTAGCAAAACAGTAATTCTTGTATTATTTCATTATCGTTAATAAAACGAGTATAACCCAGGAGCAGTGCTTCATTGCCTAGTAGTGTACATTCATCCAGTTGCAAGCTAAATCTTTGCTTTTTCAGAATGTCACACAAACTTTCTTCAATATCTTCGGTCATTTTATCAAGTATTCTTCGAACAGTATCATCACTCAAATGAATTGATTGAGCACGAGGAGAACTATGATATACTACTGTGCGTAAAATTCTTCTACGACAGGTAAAAGAAGCTGCTCTCCAATTGAATGCGGTTTGGCTGATTTAGCAATTAGTTTGGCAATATTGTAAGAACAAACGAGATCATCGTCAGCTTTTTATGTTGGTTTTGTCATAAGAGACGATGGATTTTCTTTGCATTAATTTAACTATTAAAGTTTGAGAGTACGACAGATCTTGGTCCATTTTATCAAGAGCCATTTTTTAAGTGTTCAGCGAGCCTTGATGGCTTCATCCCCTCGTTAGAGTTTTTTCTCACAAATAAGAAACATAGGCTTTTGATCATAATGGAGAGCTGTAATAGAGCCAAATTTCAAATATTCAACAAAATACTGTCTGCAATTTTTATTTTATGCGTTCTTGGCATAATGACAGTAACAAACTGCTCTGAAATGAAAATATGTCGCTATGAATTTACAGTAAATTTTGACAACACTAAAAAATCTTAAATACAGACTAATAACCTAACAGTCCTAACTGATAAATCAGAAAAACAGAACAATAGGCTAGCCTAATGACTGAACTCTACTAATTTAGGTATTTTTTTGGAATAACACCCGTCTCTAGTATGCTTTAGGAGACACATTTATATTTCCAGGTCTGCTTATCATGAAAATACCATTCATAATCGTCGAAACAAAGCATTCATGTGAAAAAACGTACCTCAAATGTGTTTCCCCATTCTTTTGCAAAAGCGCGGAGATCGTTCTACTGTCTACTGCCCTTGCGCTGAGCATCCTCTGTCCGGTTTTCCTTCTCAATCCGAATTCCAGTCACTTGATGCAATAGATCCGTGAAGTTCGTTAAGTTACGTTAGCTAAGGTTACGTTTTTATTGTCAAATTCATGTACAACGCATCAGAAAACATAGGAAACTATAGAAAAAGGAGTTCAGACAGACGGGTGCTTTTCCAAAAATTTACCCTTATATCAAGGACTACTATAAATAGGAAGTGCGAGGCCATATAGCTGACTATGCTAGCGGAGGCCATTGTATTATTAGTAACACAACATTTTCTATTGGACAAATTGATCAAAAATTACTTCTTCAAAGCAATAGAAGGGATAATAAGATTTACAGTGAATTTTAAATCGTTTGAAGCATTGTAATGCTTTGAAATATCAATTTTAGCCGGACTTAACATGTATTATTGTATGAGCTTAGGCCACTTCATAGAAATCTGAGTTGCTGCAGTTTTAGACTTTACAAAATGAATTATAGTTAAAACTTTTCCGATGCAAACAAACATACAAACATTCACGTAAATAAACAAACAGACATAGAAGCAAAAACCTATCAAACTGCAGCGATTGGTCAGCCAACCGGGCTTTCTTGACAGAGGTCTGAAAAAGGAGTGCATTCTTCTGCTAGTCATTCTCTGAGGGGTTGACAGCAAATTTAAGGGGTTGAAAGCAAATTGAGTAAGTGTAGTAGTCGTCTGAATACTGCCTTTCTTTGACTCGTACAGTGCCTTGACGTCTGCAAATGATGCCGTTGTTTCATTGTCAAGACTGATCTGGCCCTTCTCACTGATCCAGTTGTTGCGGATGCAGTTGTTTAACAGATGTGCTCTGTCAAAAAGGAGAAACCAGACACGCTCGTTGTCAAGAGGATGCTTGGCTGTGGCACTGCAATCACCTAGTCGTTCAAACAGCTTACAATACTACTGGTTCACCTAATGGTTGTCTGTAATAGACCCGATAACACGTCCACTCGCTCTTTCAACAGCAGCTGCTGCCTCCTTCACACGCTTAAGTTGGTATTCTGCCGTCAGCGTGTGGACGGGTGTCAGAAATCATCAGACTATGCCCTTTGTGCAGCGACTTCATCATAACACAGAATAGAAGTGGCTTTGTAGTCTCGGTTGTTCTGTATATTATAAATGAGTTATAATGGTGCAATGATTTTTACCAATAAACTCACTTTCTGAGTTTTTACCAAAAAGTCTCTGAGTTGTTCGTAATTACTCTTTGGGTATGATTGAAGAGCAAAACAATAATCATTCATGGAAAACTGCTTCTGTGATAAAAGTTCCAACTGACGTGTCAAAAATACCAACTTCTTTTCTATCTCGGTGTCGACATAGGCTAACGTGTGAGCTTGAAGGGTGACAACATTTTGGATCGTTTTGTCAAACGGGATGTCATAGTTCACTACCAAGCGCACAGTTTCATCGGACTGCGTATACGATCTCAAACCATTGTTGGTTGAAGTGTCTTAAACAGTGGTACTAATGCCGTTCTTGAACGTGCTGAACGTCAGTGGGGAACACAAAGTGGACTTGTTTTCGACAATCACAGACAGGCTGCACCCACTGAAGTTGTCGGTAATGAACAAACACACAAGCCTTTCTTTCGATCTTGAAATAATCAAGTTCTTGCACTGCTTCTGCAGGTTACGTTCAGGTTTGAAAGCATCAAATGAAGTAATCTTATCCTTCTGAAGAAAATACCTCAGTTGTTGGTCTTCAACTTTCGCCGGGCGAGGTGCAGATTTTGGAGATTGCAGACATGAAGCAGGCACATTGAAGATACTGGGAGGGATTTCAGGTTGCATAGAACGTCCATGCAATTTGATCAAAGGTGGGTCAGCACCCCAGTGTATCTCATAAATGAAAAACTTGTCTGGATCAACAACAAAGTTTTCACGAGGTGGAATAACGTCAAGCCACTTCATTCTCTCAGACTGCTTTTTCGACAAGCAAAACACATGGCACCTGTTCTCCTTAGTGTAATTACCCTAACAGTTCACAACCCCACACTTGTTCGGCATTTTTAATACAAATAGTTAGCAATAAACTTTGTAAACAAACAGTATCTACTTAGAAATGCAGCCATGTGCCTCGAAATAAACAACAATGTCCGATTCAAACCGAGCGACAGACTACGACAAAGCTCGCATTGTGACAGTTGATGACTAACTGAGCTTGCTCAGCTCAGTCAACTTGTCTCCGCTATCGTAATCCACTATATGACAGTGTATATCCTGTTTATAGTAGTCCTTGTCTTATATATAAACAGATATCAAACCAGGAATGATGTAAACTTGTAAATAGAACTATATAAAATGTTTATTTAAATTCTGTATCAATAGTAAAAATCAACGAGAGTATAAGTGCGTGATCACTTCTTTCTGTCCTGTCTATACGATCTATCAAACAAGAAAATCACACTATTTGTACGTAAATTAGAGTTTGCCACTGAAACACCACAAACTTGCTCAACCGTTCACCAAAGGTACGTTTTGAAGCACCCTCATAGTCTTACGAAAGCCACACAGCAACTGAGGTTGAGCTTGCAGTTGCTCATTGGCAAATACATACATTTACCAAACAACAGGAAAACCTTTCAACGTCTGTTCAGTAATATTACAAGTGTCATGCAAGTCAGTTGAAATAAGTTTGTGTGCAAACAAGTCCATGTGTAATATACATCATGTGATGAAATATATGAATCTAAGACTATCTAACGTTTTCATATCTAAATTCATAAGTGGCAAATCAATTAAACCTGCTGGCAGCTTATGGCAACATTGCCTAACTGGCAGACCGTTTGAGTGACAGTGAGATGCACAAACGCTACGATACATAATTTTAGAAATATCGACCAAACTTTCTGTGTTCAACGTCCCCTTTCGTATGTTCACGCCAACCATTGCAGTTGAACGCCCTCAGGGGGGCGGTACGGACCACTTTGAGAAATACTGACGTAAACTATCCAGAAAAATTACCATAGGAAAAGTTGGTATTATGAAATCAATTAAAAGTGTTAAAAAAAATTTCACGTTGAAATTATTCTTAAACAGTAAATTTAGAGAAAAAGAAACGCACTTAAAAGAAAGTTTTCACGCTTGTAAGTTATTTCATAATACTAACTTTTTCTTCGCTCAATCTCACTGCCTTAAAGGTTTGATATGTGTGTTGCTCATAACAGCAAAAAAAGCTTCTTGGTGGCCTAGGTTCTCGACAACAATTTTTGGTAGTTGTGTCCAACTTACATGGGGTTTCGATGCTTCTTAGCGAAGTTGAAGTGTCTTCACTAAATGCTAGAATCTTAAAATGTGACTTCCATCCAGTACGCTCAGCTAACATTGCAGAAAACGTGTTACCTCACATTTTTCTCAATATACTAAAATTAACACGATATAAACGCAGAAGCTGAACCAATACTAATCGTGGGAAGGCAGACATAAAATCAGTTCATATAAACAAAGACTGAATTCTTTATAATAATTTTCAGACAAAATGTTTGCACAAATATCCCCTCATAATAAAACACCCCATTATTTGTCTTTTTCGTTAAAATATCCCCTACAAAGTTTTGATAAAACTGATCCTTAAGTTTCAATGAAATCAATGGAAGCTAAATTCTTCTGCAGAAGGGAAAAGGAATAATAATTGTGCTGGGGAGCAACAGCTCATTGTTTCCAATTCTCACATTTGCAAATTTGGTAAGGGAAATGAATCTATGGAAGAAGTGTTTATTTCAGATATTGAATGTATTTAAACCTGTTTATAGTAGTTGATTCATGCCCTATGGAATAGCTTAGAAATAATCACAAACCAGTGTATTCAACATGAATGACTCACATGAAAATGCTTCACTCGAGTGTTTTCTAACTCGAGTGTAAGAGGATTCAAAGTTTTTATTTTACACGCACCATTCGAAGTATTATCGATATCCAGCCCCCCATCCATCCCCATTTAGAGTAACCTTCCTTTTTCTTTTTTAATTTAAATTGCGTAAAAATAACAAATAGGACATTTTAGCTCATTGACAAAAGTGGCTAAGAAACGAAGTCGTTTCCCTACCTATGACTTTGAATGAATGAATATGAGTATCAACTAAATTGGAATTTGATTTTGTTCAATGTATTTTCGTGAGTTTTTACTATCCTTATGATGAATGAATTGTTAATAACACGCAGGGGAAGAAATGACTCGAACTTATCCCGTTAGCTTTCACAAAAACACGAACGGAAACAAGTTCATAAAATAGCGTAGATCAACAATAGATTATGTCGATTGCTGGGTTATACGTAACAATTTGTCTTGCCCTAGTTTTGATGTTTGAAATGCAACAAAGTGTTGATTCATTTTAGGTGCATCATTGAGTCCTGTTCTTTATTAATTTTGCGGTTCATCCCGAGAAAATAGAGAATTCGCATGAATAAGATCGTTTTCATATTTTAAATTCTGCAAGTGCCTATTCCGGTTCTGCAAGACACCATGGAAAAAATCTAACTGTAGGATCTCTTCAGAATTATCGTTCTAGTTGTATGAGTGTTAGTACGTCTGTTTTTTTTAAAATAGGAGAGTGAAATTTGACGACTATCTGAAATTTTAGTTAAACGTATCGAAATAAAATGATTTTTTAACATCTTTAGCTAATAAAGAGTAGGGAAATAAATAAAAAATAAGATTAAGGTACAAACGGTAGTGAGACAAATAATTTTTTTTAAGTAATAGAGAATAGTGAGAGAAATTGTGACCAATCTTTCGAGCAAGCGATGTCTGAGTTGATATCGAAAAAAATATGTAAATATAAAAATTCATTATGCAAAATAAACTACTTTTACAATGAATATCTAACAAAAATTTGCTTTTTAATAAATTGGTATTCTACACAGTTATTCCTTGTAAATACAGAGCCCTGGAAAAAGTAGACATTTCATGAAAAATACTTCTTCAAAAAGGTTTAGTTGATGCAGAGTAATGAAATTTTAGTAACGTATGAAATACTGCATAGTTAATTCGGTACTACTGTCATGATTTTATCATCTTGAATAGAAAAAATTGAAACAGATCTAAAAGTGTGCTATGTGTAATCTTAGCGAACATTTACTAAATAAATTGCTAGTCCTTTGTAACATTATCCTCATTAATGACTACTGGAAAACATTTTTTACAGAGTTATGCAAGTTTGCCGTAGTTACTCCAACTGACTTTGCATCATCATTCTTTGCATATCATAATTCCTTCAAGTTCTTCAAGTCAGTAAAATTTCTTTTAATTACCCTTTGCATGTTTTCTCCACAAATGTTCAGTTGGGTGAAAGTCTAAGGATTGACTAAACTAGCCCAAAAACCTCAATTCTGTTCTAGATAGAGCGATTCTTTGTTAATATACGAGTACGTTAGTTTTTGGATAATTTTCTAGCTGGAAAATTTACTCTGGTGTTAATTTTCATAAGCGGGCTGTGATATATGTTGTCCACTGAAATTTTCCTACATTTTTTGAAGTTTGTGGTCGCTTCATTTATTAATTCCATTTTTCTGAAATGTGATGAAGTAAGCCAATAGAATATTGGACCATTTACAAATTTGACTTTCGTGTATGGTATTCTTCGACACGTACAAGGGTTGGGCAAAATATGGAAACACTTGGTGAAATGCATCCTTGAAAAGAACAGTTTTTCTTGTAAAATGAATAAGTAACACTGGCGTTTTCCCTTAATGATGTCACTTACACAACGTCGTAAATGTGCTGCGCAGGTTAACTACTGTCAGGGTACAATTCTGTGAAGCTGTAATTACATCATGTCACAGCAAACGAACTTCGAACGTAAGCAAATTGTTGGAGTGCATCGGTAAGCAAGGTAGCCGAGGTGTCTAGAATTTTAAGAGGTACTGCATCGAAGATTTATTCCACATATTTAAAATGCAGAAAAACATCATCCACTAAATCCCAGTGCAGATAAAACTAATTGTTGAGTGATTGTGACAAACGCTCATTAAGGACCGTGACGACAAAATAGACCACAGCTGAAAAAGTTACTGCTCAAATTAATGTCGTACTTCCAAACCCTGTGAATACCAAAATAATAAATAGGAATCAGCACAAGTAAGATATTCATGGTCAAACTGTAATTCCAAACCCATTCATCAGTGATGTTACTACTTGTATCAGGAAAAAGTAGTATTGAAGTCATAAAGCCTGGACTATAGAGTAGCGTAAAAAAATAATATGGTCGGATAAGTCTTCTTTTGCAGTGCCTCCCAATTCTAGCTGAGTTTACGTCTGGTGAACGCCATTCCAAACTTATAATACAAACTGGTTATTGCCAGGAGTAAAACATGGCATGGGTTCAGTTATGACTTTGGCAGCTCTACGTGGTTTTCTCTGGGTTCCGTTACACTCGTAATTCTGGAAAGGCACATTACTGCCAAAATTATGTGAACATTTTGAATGATCAAGTTTGCCTCGTGGTGGAAACATTGTTCCCAATGATGATGGTCTCCCAAGACGACGAAGCCCCGTTCACTCAGCTCACATCATTCAGAGCTGTTTTCTAAGGTGAAACAAACAAACAAACAACTTTATTTCTAATCAAGTACACAGAACATAGACATTAGTACATTGGTCTTTCAAATTCTTAAGGTTAACATTCTTAGAGTAAGGATGATGGTGAGCTCCGTGCGACGATCCTGGGATGTCTATGGGCGGGGAGTTGAGGGCTTACCGATAAGTGCGAGCTCACGGCGCGAAACGAGAAACAGCTCGTTTTCATGGCCGGGTTTTGAATCTGCAGTCTTTCTGCCCGAAGCAGAGACCTGATACCTAACACAGGCCGCAGACCACTCGACCACGGTGGCTGCTGATGATTTATCACATCGCTTTTGGCCACCAGTCACCATACTTCAATATTATTGAACCTTTGTGGCCTACATTGGAGAAGAAAGTATATGGTCGCTATCCACCACTATCATTATTATCTAAACTTGCCAACGGTTTGCAAGAACAATGGTACAAAATTCCCTTGCCAAACGTACAGGAACTGAATTTTTGCATTACGAGAAAACTGCAAGATGTTTTCATAATCAATGTTATTTGTACACCGTATTAGGCAAGGAAACATGTTGTTTTGTTGTTATCATGCCTTTCTTCATTCCCCGTAAATTTCAGTTTTCTTTTTTAAAATTTTGGTGGCCGAATTTTTGCCGAATGTCACAAGTTTCGCTTCGTTAGACCCAGGATTTGGTCCCATAAGCATTTGACCTGTTTAAAGGGTTCCTTAAGAAGGAGGACTTACCTTGGATGAGCAGGAAGAAAGATATTTTTTAGAGTAATCGACAAATTGTTTTGTCCGGTTGTACCACTTTTCTCCCGTTTAGTGTGTATAGCACATTTTTACTCAAAGGGAGAAATACAACACAACCATTCGTTGTTTATTGGATAATCATACTGCTGGTTACGACAAGTAAGCCGAACTGTAACATGTTCTCATTACTATAACATGTTCAGAACGTTTGAACTGGTGAGAGTGGTACAGGGTTGTTACACACCTTAGTTTTTTATCACACCATTTCACAGAGGATGCTTCGGCTCATTTCATCAATAAAGAGTATAATCGAAGATAAAAACATGTTTTATTGATCTTTCTTTGATTATTTTATACAGTTATATCTAAATAATATCCGCCATTTCAGTAATGAATTGGTAAGTAGGAGAATGAAGTGTTGAGGAATAAATACAGAAGTAAATCTTATGCACATTTTCGAGTGTTTCTATATACATTCACAGAGCCGTGCTTTCTAAACAACAGACTGGATTCGTCAACTAAAACAACAGACTTCGTATACCTACTACAGTGCTCCGATTTTCACGTATACTCCTACTCCTACTCCTTACGTAGCTAGTTTTAGCTTAAGTCCTGTGAATTTCGCACTTGTTTTACATGCAAGAAAGGTCATTTGTCAGCACATCTTGAGAGTTAAGTTACGTTAGTTAAAGTTTGCTTCAACAATGTTGTGTTTTTACACCACATTGTCAAGCTTGTTCACAGTAGTCACGGCAATTGTAGTATCGACCGCGTACACACAAACACACGTGGGTTTTGGTGGGGACGAAGTAAGGGTCACGGCAGGGAGCCCAGTGGCGTGCGGGGGACAGTGTCTACTGCACCCTCAGTGTGGAGCCTATGTCTTCAGCCCAGTTCAAGTGAGTATTGTTCTTACCATTTCCAATTGTGTGCCCCTGATGTGGAGAGATGGGTATGAATTTGATCTTGAATTCCCTTGGATCTGCTTGTCGTTCTGGAGCTGCTTAAATGCGATGGTGTTAAACGATGTCTGTTGATCAGTGAATGGAGAGTTTCGTTCGAAACGAAGACTGGATGGGGTTGCGTACTTAGGCCATTTTTGAGAATGTCTGTTTCGAAATAAAATAATATGAAATGTGATTGTTCATAGAATTTTATAAAAATGTCTAATTTCTTTGGTAGCATTACACGATAAAACGAGGCACCTCCCGAATAAAGGTAGCCTAGACCGTTATTTGAACTAAATAAACATAAGTTTCGTTTCAACTTCAAATATCATCTTAATTAACATCTACATGAAGGCATTCCACAGCATGTGCATTATTAGGCACAACATGTCTTCAAGTTTTGTCTTTACTTAGGGTAATCCGAGAAACTGTGATTCCCACTCTAAACACGATAAGGTGTGAAGCATTCTTTCACCTCGGTGTTTACTAACTTGTTTTGGGTGACCGTATTGTGTTGGCTGGTACTGCTGAGACAACAGGAAAGATATAAACTACCTCAAGGTCCCTCTAGCATCGTTTTGGCTGCAAAGCTGCTAGTTTTTTGAAGCCTCTATTTATACTAAAGACTCTCCATTTATTGTTAGTTCCATAGTGTATTGATCATGGAAATCGAGCCACTGTTTAAGGAGAAAATGACATGTAGCGACTCCTTGATTAAGTACTTGGCATATTATCGTGAAAAATCAATTCCAATTAACACAGCATACGTCTATTCCCGTAGCGCTGCAATACCACACATTATTCTCTAAAATATAAGTCTAACATAATTTATTGTTTTAATTATTTTCCTAGTGTATTGATTGAATACTTTTCTCAATGTTCTCTTAAAAGCACTATTCAAGCAATAAAATGTTTATCTTATTCAGCTAAAAATTCCCTTATCAAGAATATAAATTGTTATGAATATTTCCCCTCTCGTCGGAACAGTTGATGCACAGAAAGGGAAACATTGTGGCTTCTAGAATGTTTCAGATAACTTGTTTTCTGTGTGATACATATATTATTGCCATTTAGATTAATGCACTCTGATATTTGTTAATTAACTGTTTTGTAACGAGTTATTTCATCTCTCCCAAATAGTTACGTAATTTTTGGTTGTATATGCATAGTTTTTCTGCATGCTGCTTCCCTTACGTTATTTTGAATGAATACATGTAAATGACATTCTTAAACAAATGAAAAGAAAACATGACATGATCGTCTTTAGAGAACCCCAAACCTCCGAATGAAATAATTTAAAGGGTCCCATTTTTGATGGGAGACACACGATTTGCGTAGTTGTGTAACTCTCAAGTTGATTGAAGAGTGGGCGAGGTATATGGCAGACGTTTAGGAGCCTATTTCAGACCATTAGACAGATAGGAAGATTGGAAAATGGAAAAGATAAGTGAGAGGAGCAAAGTTCATATACAAACGGTATGTAGGGTAGATGGGGGGGGCTTGGGAACTAGACCTCGACAGCGATGTAGGCTATTGCAGCTAGAGCGACATCTAGAGCATAGGTATAGGTTTAGGGGTATGGGTGGAATAGGTGTATAAGTGATTAGACGGGAATTAAAATAATCATCACACCAACGGATGACAGCAGATTTTACTCGTGCACCTACCCGTGTACGAAGGAGAAGATTTAATTGTTCAACAGCAAGGAATGGAAGGGAAAAAATTAGCGTTATTGCTAAAGTGTTGTAATCGTGAGTGTTAAACATCGAAGCCCATCCAGCAACGAATCTCCAGTGTAGGGCAAGTTCTAATATTAATACTGCTAATGTAATCAAAGTTAGCGACAGAGCAAATCTCATAATTTGATGTGAGCGCTTATTAATTTAACTAGATTGTTCTGTGTGCACACTTAACTATTCAGCTATTAAGTATGTAATTGATCTTTAATAGTGCACTGTCTGGTAGGATATCATGTGCGGTTCATATGCCAAAATGTGGTAGACAACTCACATTTCCCATCCCGTGATGTTTAGAATAACAAGTATTGAATCTTTTGTGTGTATCATTGTCCTTTCTATTGCCATTGGTGAGAAGTTTTGGGAGCCTTTTAGCATTTTATGTATTCAGAGGATTAGAGTTCCTCTAGTACGGTTACGTATGTTTCTTGCATTTTAATAATTGTAGCATTTACAAGTATTAATTGATATACAACGGAAGAAGAGAATGCAGGAAAATTACGCATTGTACCAAGATTACGTAAATTATGAGAGAGAAAATAACTCATCGACAATCATGGTGCAATTAAAAATTGGCAGAAAAGCTTTTCCCTTTTTTTATTCATTAATTAATCATTTAATAACAAATCGATGAATAATAAACACCTATTACCAAATATTATGCCCTGTTAAAATAGATTAATCGCATTGCTAACTGCTGAGCGGTTAGGTATGACACTGAACAATCGAATTAAATGTACGCTTTCACATCAAAAATACAAAAAGTCCCAATTACTTATTTTATTTTACTTTAAAATTGCATCAATCTTAGCACTTTCTATTCGCACTGGATATTCGGCACTGGTAGCGAGAATATGAAGATTTAACACTCGCAAATAATACCTAGAAGCAATGATCGTTAACTTCCTCTCGGAGCCAACCTAGGTGCTGCAACAATGCACAAATAAGAATTCATTCAATGCACATATTTTAGTGTACGTGCAAGATCAGCTGCCGTTCATTGGTATGATGATTTTTATTTAACTTACTTAAAATCAAATTGACACTTGTCCTACCCATCTCCTAGATGTCAAATTTTTGTCCTTCATGGCTACAAGCAGGTTACGCACCTCCCTTCTCAAGTCTTCACACTCTCAGTGTCGCTTACGTTTTATACGTGCGGTTGAGCCATGTAAACATATACATCACGCGTTCCGTTTTCAAGAGTGAAATTTTTCCCATTAATTTTGTACTTGAGTTTTTGCTGGCTACTTCGGCTTTTAGATACCCGTTTTATTTATTGTTTACAATGCTACCCTTCCCTGTGGTGCTGCAATACTACCCATGTATCGTGCGACACCTTCACATGACACATACACCTGATAAATACATACGTACACGTATGTATCATTAAAAAATGTGAACTATGAACATCTCAATGCTCAAAATATCGAAAACGCTGACCAGGAGATAAACCCGTAAAAACACTCGCGTACCAGATTTACACTAGAAACGGCCACTCCATGAGCTGCTGTTGAGGAACAACCGTGAGAAGCTCAACAAGAAAGGAGGAACGAAGAATCATGAGGGCGTGGTTAATGCAACCAAAATATCATGAAAGTGGCTGTTGGAAGACTAAGGGGTTTTTAAAAACTTCAGAGACATGACACAGCGAAGAATGGTCAAAACACAACGGCAAACAGCGACGGCAGCGGACAACTTCAAGAGCCTATAAGAAGTCCAAGACGGAAAATTATCGCAACGTGGAGGATGGGAGGTTCTGGGAAGGCGTTTCTTGAAGGCGTTTCTTGGAAACGTTCCTTGAAGAAGTCCGTGCCAATAAGAGAGAAGCTATTAGGCAATTTGGGAAAGTTCTTATCAACATGCAAGTTCAGAATGTTTGAAAACTCATCGTCACTTTGGAATTAACGTCTACCGTCAACTTAGAATCACCATATATGCTAACTATCTCGTAAAATCAGCGACATTGACAATGTGAAAATATCGACTAGAGCACTTCAAACCAGCAGCGTCTGTTTAAACCAGTGGAGAGTTAAAGAGCCTTCACGCTTAAAGAGCCAACTGTGCTAGACGCTCTGGAAGGCGGTGCGCTAGCAGAATGTAAATATTGTGGCAACCCTGCGATCCAGAGTCATTGCGCAATAGAGTGGGTTAATAAAATGTGTTAGTGTGAGTAGCATACCATTCTTCATGCCATTCTGTGCGAAATTAAGATTATGTGGTCACAACCAGTGAGGTAAGCTTTAGGATTACATTGATTTCTACACTGATTTTATGATATATTTACGTGCCATTTACTTGCGATGTTGAAGTATACATTACAAAACTGAATTATCGTGGTTGTTACTTTCTTGCATTGGCCTCATTGATATACATATAACGTGTCATTAATTGTGAAAGAGGTTTGCATCCCTCCAATTTTCAGCGACTGTGTTATGATAATTAGTTATTGCATTCCGATTAACGTAAAATTGTGCATACAATTATCATGCCCTGGAACATTCAACTTGAATGCATATAAATCTCATTAATTCATACATAGAAATGCCTGTAAATCAGAAGAAGTATAGCCACACTTTCAGACCTTGTTAGATAACTAATATAACAATATTTGCGAACAAATAATCTTGAAGTAATTATTCAGATCACGCACTGTACCAACAAAAATGAAATCAATGTAAAAACACTGTAAATAATATAATCGACGGCATAAAAAGTAAAAATAAAAAATAAAGAACGTACAGTGCTGTTGCAAGATATGCCAAAAATATTCCAGAATCGTCTTCAAAGTTTGAGTTAATGTGAATTTTTATGACATTCATAATATTTTAAATATTTTTAGTCATCATTTTTTGGTGACATCTATTCCGTAACTTTGTTTCTTGTACTTTTTTAAGTATAAAGTACAACGTCGAAAATATAATGCAAGCGTTAAATTCATAGACTTTTTTCTTTGTATCAACTGTTTCCGACCAACATCAAAAGGTCCATGTACCAAGTGTTTCGAACCATAGGGAGTACAAGTATGAGATTCAGTGCCTTTTTTCAGCTGTTTTGTTGCTTCTTTGCCTTCAAAAGGAATTAATCTTCCTGCATCAGCGATAAACTTTGCACTTTCAGTAGCTGTACTACTTCAGACCAAATAATAAAATTGAGAATATCAGTTGCATTTATTTACTCAACCCTTTCGTTTACAGTCAAAACCCTGCATATTGGTGATCAATAACGTAATGAAAATTGAAAAACTGGGGCATGGCCTTTTCTACTCCGGCACGTCTTTGTCCAACGGTCCCATCCTCCACCGTGTCCCACTAGTCAATGGTGCTTTCAGGTCCGTACACATCAATTATGAGTTATAGAGGTGAATTGTTTCTTACTAAAAATGAAAATATTTTGACTTTATTACTCATCAAAAACTGAGTATAGCAACGTTTATTTTTTCTTTCATTTCCAGCAACCACCTGTCCAAATGCAAGTCTGTTGGTTCTCGTCTGGTGCGCTTTCCTGCTGTGCTCAAGGATTTAGTTGCCCTGCAGAGTTATGGGCTGGTTTTTTACGACTTGACGAGGAGGTCAGAGAGCGATATCTTCACCACCCATGACGGAACTCAAGTTAACGACTCACTTGTGAAATTCAAGAATACGTCTTCTTCTGAATTAATACCTCAGTGTGTTGTTGGGTCGTACACTTGGCTTTTCAGAATTTCTTGTACCAAAATATTTGCTAATTATTTTACTATTTGCCAGTCCTCACTTGATTGAACAAAACTTTGTGGCGAAGGATTTAAACCGCACTTTTATTGCTGAGCAAATTTATCTGATTAAGAGCACAGTCTTCGGTATTGTGTTAGAAAGGAAACTAATGATATACTAAAATGAACAATACAATCGTTGTTGCAACTTGATCATGAATTTCATTAGTCAGAGCACAGTTGATGAAAATAAATCATGTACACTGCAGACGAAGAATTACTTGTATTATTTGAATAATCATTTATTGCCAAAACCAACGTAGCCTCAACTGCTTTTGATTTTATACGACTGCTTATCACGGTCTTGACCGTTAACTCAAATACCTGCACTCATCCCTAAAATCAATGAAACAGAATCCAAGTAATTTTTACCATACGGAATGTATTGTATTTGAACTGTTGTATTTTCTGACTGCAGTATTTGTGAGTGCAGTTAACACTGCTTATCGATAAGCATATCGACTTCTAGATTTTGCTACCGATAAAAAACTTTTTATCTTGAAAACTCATTACCATTTCTTCATATTTTGCTCACTTCAACAAACGCCAAATTTATCACCTGATAAGGCGACAATAAATCTATGAACTTAAAATTCGGATTCTAGGAATAATAATATTGATATTTTAAATTAAACATCTATAAATATAAATATCTATTGATATCTTTGTCTTTGAAAACTTAGAAAAAAGTACAGAAAAATTGTCGCAAAAACTTATTATTCAATATTTAACCAGCCTCTGCACTATGAAAAGTATGTTTTATGTAAAATGCCTACATTCGATTTTGCAAGCTAAAATTTCAGCCTGCTCGTATAATCATTTATAAATATGAGGATGTTAAATGTTTCATTAGATGTCCTTCGCTTTGATGAAGTCCTTGCCAAAGGAGAAATAGCGCCCTACCGTTACGCTACTTAGCATCACCGAGTTGTCCCTCAAGAAGAGGCTAACCTGTTAACCGTCGTAGGCGATATAAATGACACCCGTGGATTGTACTATTTTCGACACTGGTTTCTGAAGTCACCTGTGTGAAGTGTTTCCCATAAGCTAATGGTGACTTAAGTCGCTGTAGGGTGTTTTAGTTTATCTACGGTCGTCACTGCGTTCCGCATTGAATTGCAGTGGTGAGGTGAATATCATGCATTTATTTGGCCGAGGTAATTAACAGGTTAATATGGAGTTATTAAGGACATTTTCATTACAGATATCATTATAAATATATATAATAATGATAATATAATTATAATATATATAATATATTATATAATATATAATATATATAATGATTTATATATTATAAATCATTATATATATATGTATATTTACATATATATATATATATATATATATATATATATATATATATATATATATATATATATATATATATATATATATATATATATATATATATATATATATTGATGCCGCCCATCCAATGCCCAGGGACCCTCCTGGGCTCATTATGGCCCCCATCTGACCTGTCTACTAGGGAAAACGTGTGTTTCTCAAGAAAATGTTGTACGTTTGCCATTAAACCATGTATTATTGTAGAAAATTATAAACAAAAATTTTTTAACATTGAATTAAATACCAGTAGATTAAGAAAATTAAAACAGTGCATTTCCTACGACTTATGAATATTTGCATGGGAAATTAAATTTTGTTTTCAAGACTACTCATAATTGGATGGAAATACGATGAAAGGTGCGCAGCATGGTATTTTAACGAATTACGTTTTTGATCATTTGCCTTTATTCGCTCTTACTCTAAATCACAGTCATACCCCTTAAAATATCAATAGTCATGTAAAGGTGAACAGAATTGATATTAGGGGTGCATGAATATATATAAGGCGCTTAGGAAGCGCACTGCTTATACGAGAGCCATTAGCTTGAAACCACCACTCTGATAAGATGTTATCCTAAAATTTTAAGGGCTCATGTCGCAATGTTCCTATGTATCTCATTAATAACTCTAAATTCCTCTGTCTGTCATAAAGTCCAAATATATTCCCATAAATTTTTGTTATTACTTTAGGTCCTCGCGTTTGTTGCAGGGCCTCAATAGCTGACATTCGTACAGAGCGTGCTCTAAGTCGCAACAATTTTGTCACGAAACTTTGAAATCATCCTACCCATGTGATGACCTTACTGACGCATCGATTATTGGAATTATTGCATCACTCAATGTGGTTACAGTTGATTTATTGCATGAAGTCCGCAGCAAATAATGAATCATATTTAACAATAATTTATGTTTTATTTTCGGTATATGATAAACTGAAATGTGCACGACAGGTCGTACAACATCGGCAGAATATATCAGAGAGGGTGACGGTATTGGTGCTATTATTACTGTTTCTTTGTTGAAGCATTCATAATTTGTCTGACGACTTTATATTAAGTATCGTTGACTAGAATTATTCTTATTGTCACACGATGTGATGTAAAAAAAATTAAAAGTTAAAGAAGAGCTCTGAGTGTTAAGATTCTGCGTGTATAATCAAGTTTTGTATGTACCTATTCGTCCACTCTGCAAACAATTTTTGGATTACTTCTAGCACGACACCCCGTGTTGCACACAAATTATGGATAAGAAATGCAGCATTCACTTGAAAGCACACAACAGTGGCAACGACAGATAATGATAAGTGAATATTTCGGTTGATCGTCTGATTTCAGATTAGGCGAGCGTTTCATCTACACTTGTGATAAATACCATAACATATGTAAAAACTACCAACTGCATACCAGATCAGCCTTCAACTCATTTTCTTTGAGAGAAGACATTTTTAAAGAAAACTTTCATTTACGTTATCGACTGCATATGCTGGCTGGTACATTCTCAGGATGCTTTCCAAGTTCTTTCTCGCTTAAAGCTAAGATATCGATTGTGCACGAAAACATCACTTGTGCACACCCACTTTAACCACGCACAGGTACCGGGAGTGAAGGATGGGTCGAGAAAAGGTGACAGTCATGTTTTAAATCATTAAATTCAACACAATATTTACCTGACTAACGTTACAAAATAAGTATTAAACTCTTGGGGCAATAGTTACAAAAATCTTGGTAAACAAAGGTTATATAACTCGTGGTACATGTAAATATGACTCGTAATATGCAATTATTAGATGACTCGCGACACACTTTGTAATAATGTCTGGTGGTACATAAATAGCCCATAATTCCAAGTACACAAAAAGTACATGATTCGTAGTACACAATATGTGACCCATGGTGCGCAATAATACAGCTTGCAGTACACTATTATTGCGTAATCCTGGTACTGCACCTGTAATTACATGACACATTGTGCACAACAATTACAGTCACAATAACTATATGACTCGTAGTACGTAATAATCACTATAAGCGTGGTGTAAACAATGATACAACTTATGATTCACATAATTACGTTACTTGGGTCTATGACTATTCACAATATTTAAATGGCTTTTGGTATAAATTACTTGCAGGACTTGTCCAAGATAATATATAATATTTCTTAGAATGGGAGTACAAAATCAGTATGCGTTCGTTGTACTCAATAGGATAAAATTTTCATGCTCAACACAAGTGTAATTGTTATACATAAGTCTTCATTTCTATATAATGGTCAATAATTAACATCAATCTTAACATTTCTTACGGTCTTTCATATACTATGGGTGTCGATTTCGAAATAGGCATTCCAGGTTATGGTTAATTTTGAACCTAGGTGATTTTGATTTACGTATACATGTTCAATGTTTTGTCTCATTCTTTCCTACCGATGCTACGATTACACCTTGTCACAGTACTTCATAATGCTTTATCTAATATTTGTCAAAACGATTTTTTAATGTGATAACAGTACCAGCAGAAACGATATTATCGGGCATGTGATTCAAGATTTCAATAATTTTAGCTGGAAAGGAATTTAGAGTCCATGATGTCCTGACGTTTTTATCATTAAATTTTGGCCGCTATTTCTTGTTCACGGATTATCATCTCTGTTGAAAAGTCCTTCTAGGGTAACATCGTTAATGCCATAATGATACCTGTAAATCTTGATAAGTAGTTCTCAAAGTTGCCTTTGTTCTAGGAAGATGAGTTCCAGCTCTTGAAGACGCCTGCTGAACGTTGTTTTGATAGTGTCCTTTAGAAAGCTTAATATTTAATAATCTGGTTCTTTCGGCGTCCGGTTAGCGAGGTCTGACATAGGTAATCAAAGGAAGCTGGTCTATTTTTAAAGTAATTAAAATTTGCAAGTTACCTCTAGGCATAAGTAAGCAAAGCATTACAATGTTTTTACAGTGATGCTGAATCTAATTGTACAGAATTCGAGTCTTAATACCACTTGTATTCACAGTTTTCCTTATGGTAGGTTTTCAGGTCTACTGGGGCATTTTTCTTCGGATTTTGATCCTCAAAAAGTCCTGATATTGAACATCGAAGGGTTTTCTAATTTTAGTGCATCTATTAGCTTGTTCTCTTTTGATGTATAATTTTTGGTGCACTTCAAATAAACGCATCTAGTTTGAACCGTTCGGGAACTGAACGTCCTTCGTCCCTTTAAACGACATTAATACGGCGACATACTTCATTGAAGCATCAGGTTTTATCGTGTAGTACTGTGTGTCACATTGTGACCTTTCCACACGGTGAGTAGTGATGATGTTAGGCTATTTTCGATAAAAGTAAAATAATTTGAAAGAGAAAGGGTTAATGGGAGTTCTTAACTGTCTTTCTGTTTACAGTATTTTCGGAAATCACTTTTTCATTGTCAATAACAAGATTGAACATTATAACCGCATACTAAAAATAACTCCTGAAATGTGTCATTTAGGTCAGATAAAGCGTCAAATGAACGGTACCTATTCCATATGTTCGTCATATGACCTTTATCTTTAGTTGTATTCGATTTTAAATTCAAGCAACCAAGATAAGGTGCCCTAATACTACTGTTAAGGTTTTCATTTACAAATTGTGTGCTTGAACTTTAATTTAATTTTCAAACATTGAGAAAAATACATGACACTTGTTTTATTTTTCCGATCTAAATGTTTTTAATGTGACACGATATAATGAGGACGCTCGGAAAACTAATCGTAAAGTTTACCTACGCTTATTAATACTTCTGTCTATATAATAAAGCAGAAATACATGGGTGTAGAAACATGTTACGCTTACATACATCAAAGTAGTTCTATTTTTCATATCTTAAAAACATATTACACTGTGTTTCAACTTGTAAAGACATCAGATAAAAACTGAATGAAGAGATAATCCAGCAGCATGGGACGAGAAACCCTTTTAAATCAGAACTTTCTATTTCTTAAAAAGGTTCATGTTCAAAAAACTTTCTCATTTTGTGTCTGCTCATGGTCTATGCTTTTAAACAAATTCACTTATACGTTAAGAATAACTTGTCTCATGTTTTCGGATGAAACCTGAAGAGAAACAAGTGAGGATGCTACCATAGTCATTTCATTAAATTTTTGAAATCATCAAATGAACTGCAATAATTGGACTCAAGAGACCCTGATTCGTTTGTGACCGTTCAAGAATCGTCGTTAGAAAATATGTGCAAAGCTGAATAATGTAACTCCCAATTACTGCACGTATTTATTGTTCATCATTAACTTTTGCCTCTCAAAGATCTAAAGTGAGCTTTAATATTCAATGATTCATTAAACTAAAGAAACAACGCATTGAAGCATTTATTCATACTAATGAAGTACGCTGATGTTGAATTACGAAGCACTTTCCACACTATGCAAGCTCCAAGAAGTAGTACGCCGGCTGTAACGCGAGAGCTGAATTGTTGTGTTGCCCGTTCGCTCGAGAACTTATGTCGATGTTTGTAAATATTAGAAAACCCCCCTCATTAATCATGCCAAAAGACAAGTATTACAAGCATAAATTAAGAAGTAAGGGGTCGAAGGCTGATATGATTCAAAGACTGGATTAAAGAAATGAAAGATGATTCATCAAAATTGAACGATTGTTTATGCAAAATAGATGTAAATGCAAAATGTAGTGACTTTGTTAACCACAGTAAGGCAAAGAAACATGTTAATATCAATGGAACCCCAGCAACAGATATGACCCGCTATATTGCCCAGAAATATAACGGAACCCCATTACTGGAAACCGATCTTACATTGTATGTATTTGGTTTGTCAGTCCTCCATTGTAAACTGTGATTATCTGATTGATATGTATGTTGAGGTTAATAATTGACGACGGTCAGATAACATCACAACTAGAGATGTACAGAACTAAATCCTCAGAAATTATTAAAAAAAATTTCAAGTCTTCATTTATAGGATGATCTTTAAGACGATATTTACTTCAGTTAACTTCTAGACGAGTCAAGTAACATATCCATTTATAAAATGATTGGTATTGTTAACATTTATTTGAGTAAAAATTTAACAAAGCTATTTCAACTTATCTTTATATTGTTGAATTGGAATCCAGTGATGCACAGTCTGTTGCGGATGCTGCTCTGAAATATGAATTGGAAAGTAAAAGGCTTGCTATTTGGAAAATTGTAGCAAAAGGCTTTGACAATGGTAGACTCATGGTTAGTGTAAACAATGGAGTATATGAAAAACTAAAAAAAAGTTTCTTCTCCAATACTCTTTAGTTGTGTGCGTCATTCTTTCCAGCTAGCTGCATTTCATGCACCTTCAGAATGTCCAGGAGTTTGGTATTTCATTGTTTGAATCTGAAGCATACAAGGGATTTTCTGTCATTATTACGACAAATATTGTGCAAAAAGCTCCATGAGAAAATAAATAATAGTAATTTTTATATTAAAATAGCAGCAAACGTTCAGTGAAGGGACTGTCAGTCGAATGTACAGTTAGCCAAATTTTAGCACAATGAATCGAATTAAAAGTATATTTTTAAAAGACAAAAACAGGGGAGAGATGTTAGGTCTCAGGTGTGTTTTCCAATATGTACAACGACGAGAAGAATTTAGTCCTTCTGTTGTTTCTCTAACCAATCTGGAAGAGGTTCAAGGAGTAAATTAACTAGTTGAGTCAAAAGATACTAATAAATAATGACTACTGGATGATTGTTTTTTATCGCGATCAATTGCCAGTGAGTTGAAAGTTTCAACAAGATTCGATCAACTCTCTGAAAACATAAAATAAAACTTAAATCTCACGCCTTATTTAGGGTACAGTTTTGAAAAGAAAATCCAAGAACTGAGAGAACATAAGAAAATATGCAATGAGGAAGAGCAAGATTTATTGGAGAGACTCAAACATTTTCTCCTGAGTTTGTAGAACCAGTTGAACCAGTTGAAGGTCGCACACAAATTTGAAATCAAGAACATTTAATCGTTTTCAGTAGAAAAAGTTTTACATTCAAATAAAGAGCCAATTACCAGATTGATGGGATCAATGGGATTTACAAAAGAGCTAATTTAATCAATTAAAATAACGTAGAATAAAATTCATTGATCAGCTGGACAAATATATATTAGGGATAACGATTCAACTTGGAGAAAAGTGTCAAAATATAATATTCTGCACTATATTCAATGACAACGTGAATACCCTCGTAGATTTTGCAGTGAAGTCATGAAACCACAAATCTGAAACTAAACGTTCCTGTTAGTGTGCTGTATCGAGCATATCTGCCGAAACAACATACAATTGAGATTCACTCTGCGCCTAGAATAGCAATTCGAACGTAATAGGAGCAATTTTGCAAATTCGCGTGAATCTTGGAAAAACATCATAAGCAATGTAATTCTGCACACCTTACGGATCAGACACAGAATAGAAGATTTTCGCAATAGGTTTTCGTATAATGCGAAATGAATGTTTTGATACCTATAAGTAGCATAATCTACGTGTTTTCGGCCATTCTGCACTTCATTCACTGACAATATGAAAACCCTCATGGATTTTGCATTGAATTCATGCAAACCACGGATCTGAAACTGAACGTTCATATTAATGTGCTGTACTGAGCATATCTGCGGAAACAACATCCAATATAGATTTACTCTGCGCCTAGAATAGCAATTCGAGCGTAGGTAGGAGCAATTTTGCAAATTCGCGTGAATCTTGGAAAAAATATCATAAGCAATGTAATTCTGCATACCTTACGAATCAGACACAGAATAGAAGATATTCGCTATAGGTTTTCAAAAATTGCCAATTAAATGTTTGGATACCTAGAAGTAGCATATTCTGTGTGTTTTCGGCAATTTTGCACTTCATTCAATGACAATGTGGAAACCCTTGTTGATTTTGCAGTGAATTCATGGAAACCACGAATCTGAAACTGAAAGTTCATGTTGGTGTGCTGTATCGACCATATCTGCTGAAACAACATCCAATTGATATTTACTCTGCGCCTAGAATAGCAATTCGAACGTAGGTTGGAGCAATTTTGCAAATTCGCGTGAGTCTTGGATAAAACATGATATGCAATGTAATTCTGCATAGCTTCAACGTATCAGACACAAAATAGATGATTTTTGCAATGAGTTTTCGTATAATGCCAATTGAATGTTATGATACCTAAAAGTAGCATAATTTGTGTGTTTTCAGCGATTCTGTACTTCGTTCAATGACGATGTGAAAACTTTTGGATATTTTGCAGTGAATTCAAGCAAACCACGGATCTGAAACTGAAAGTTCATGTTAGTGTGCTGTATCGAGCATATCTGCCGAAACAACATCCAATATAGATTTACTCTACGCCTTGAATAGCAATTCGAACGTATATAGGAGTGATATTGTAAATTCGCGTGAATCTTATATAAAACATGATTTGCAATGTAATTCTGCATACCTTCAACGAATCAGACACAAAATAGAAGATTTTAGCTTCAAATTTTCGTAAAATGCGAATTGAATATCTTGATAGCTAGAAGTAGCGTACTCTGTGTGTTTTCGGCAATTCTGCACTTCATTCAATGATAATGTGAAAACCCTAGTGGATTTTGCAGTGATTTCATGGAAACCACGGACCTGAAACTGAAAGTTCATGTTAGTGTGCTGTATCGAGCATATCTGCTGAAACAACATCCAATTGATATTTACTCTGCGCCTAGAATAGCAATTCGAACGTAGATAGCAGTAATTTTGTAAAGTCGCATGAATCATAGATAAAACATGATATGCAATATAATTCTGCATACCTTCAACAAATCAGACACAAAATAAAAGATTTTAGCTACAGATTTTCGTAAAATGCCAATTGAATATATTGATACCTAGAAGTAGCGTACTCTGTGTGTTGTCGGCAATTCTGCACTTCATTCAATGATAATGTGAAAACTCTTGTGGATTTGGCAGTGATTTCATGGAAACCACGGACCTGAAACTGAAAGTTCATGTTAGTCTGCTGTATCGACCATTTCTGCCGAAACAACATCCAATTGAGATTTACTCTGCGCCTAGAATAGAATTTTGAACGTAGGTAGCAGCAATTTTTCAAATTCGCGCGAGTCTGAGATAAAAATGATATGCAATGTATTTCTGCTCACCTTCAACGAGTCAAACGCAAAATAGAAGATTTTCGCAATAGATTTTCGTATAATGCCAACTGAATGTTTTGATACCATGATGTAGCATAATCTGTGTGTTTTCGGCAATTCTGCACTTCGATCAATGACAATATGAAAACCCTCGTGAATTTCGCAGTGAATTCATGCAAATCACGGATCTGAAACTGAAAGTTCATGTTGGTGTGCTGCGTCGACCATATCTGCCGAAACAACATCCAATTGAAATTTACTCTGAGCCTAGAATAGCAATTCGAACGTAGGTAGGAGTAATTTTGCAAATTTGCGTGAGTCTGGGGTAAAACATGATATGCAGTGAAATTTTGTATAGCTTCATCGCATCAGACGCAAAATAGACGATTTTCGCCATAAGTTTTCGTATCACGCCAATTGAATGTTTTGATACTTGTAAGTAGCATAATCTACGTGTTTCCAGCAATTCTGCACTTCATTCACTGACAGTATGAAAACCCTCGTGGATTTCGTATTGAATTCATGCAAACCATGGATCTGAAACTGAAAGTTCATGTTAGTGTGCTGTATCGAGCATATCTGCCGAAACAACATCCAATTAAGATTTACTCTGCGCCCAGAATAGCAATTCGACCGTAGATAGGAGTAATTTTGTAAATTCGCGTAAATCTTAGATAAAACATGATATGCAATATAATTCTGTATACCTTCAACAAATCAGACACAAAATTGAAGGTTTTCACTATAGATTTTCGTATAATGCCAATTGAATGTTTTGATACCTAGAAGTAGCATACATACTCTGTGTGTTTTCGGCAATTTTGTACTTCATTCAATGACAATGCGAAAACCCTCGCGGATTTTGCAGTGAATTCATGCAAACCACGGATCTGAAAGTAAAAGTTCTTGTTAGCGTGCTGTATCGAGCATATCTGCGGAAACAATATCCAATTGAGATTTACTCTGCGCCTAGAATAACAATTCCACCGTTGGTAGGAGTACTTTTGCTAATTTGCATGAATATAGGAGAAAACATTATATGCCATGTAATTCTGCATACCTTCAACGAATCAGACACAAAATACGAGATTTTTGCTGTTGGTTTTCATACAATGCCAATCGAATGTTTTGATACTTAGAGGTAGCGTAATCGGTGTGTTTTCGGCAATTCTGCACTTCATTCACTGACAATATGAAAACCTTCGTGGATTTTGCATTGAATTCATGCAAACCACGGATCTGAAACAGAAAGTTCATGTTAGTGTGCTGTATCGAGCATATCTGCCGATTCAACATCCAATTGAGATTTACTCTGCGCCTAAAATAGATTCGAACGTAGATAGGCGTAATTTTGTTTATTCGCGTAAATCTTAGATATAAAATGATATGCAATATAATTCTGCATAACTTCAACGAATCAGACACAAAATTGAAGATTTTCGCTATAGATTTTCGTATAATGCCAATTGAATGTTTGGATACCTAGAAGTAGCATATTCTGTGTGTTTACGGCAATTTTGCACTTCATTCAATGACAATGTGGAAACCCTTGTGGATTTCGCAGTGAATTCATGCAAACCACGAATCTGAAACTGAAAGTTCATGTTGGTGTGCTGTATCGACCATATCTGCTGAAACAACATCCAATTGATATTTACTCTGCGCCTAGAATAGCAATTCGAACGTAGGTAGGAGCAATTTTGCAAATACGCGTGAGTCTTGGATAAAACATGATAGGCAATGTAATTTTTCATACCTTCAACGCATCAGACGCAAAATAGACGATTTTCGCCATAAGTTTTCGTGTCATGCCAATTGATTGTTTTGATACTTACAAGCAGCATAATCTACGTGTTTCAAGCAATTCTGCACTTCAATCACTGACAATATGAAAATCCTCGTGGATTTTCCATTGAATTCATGCAAACTACGGATCTGAAACTAAAAGTTCATGTTAGTGTGCTGTATCGAGCATATCTGCCGAAACAACATCTAATTAAGATTTACTCTACGCCTAGAATAGCAATTCGAACGTAGGTAGGAGTATTGTTGTAAATTCGGTTGAATCTTGCATAAAATATGATAGCCAATGTAATTCTGCATACCTTCAACGAATCACACGCAAAATAGAAAATTTTCGCAATAGATTTTCGTATAATGCGAATTGAATGTTTTAATACCTAGAAGTAGTATAATCTGTGTGTTTTCGGCAATTCTGAACTTCATTCAATGACAATATGAAAACCGTCGTGTATTTTGCCGTGAATCAATGCAAACCACGGATGTGAAACTGAAAGTTCATGTTAGTGTGCTGTATCGAGCATATCTGAAGATTCAACATCTAACTGAGATTTACTCTGCGCCTAGAATAGCAATTCGAACGTAGGTAGGAGCAATTTTGCAAATTCGCGTGAATCTTGGAGAAAACATTATATGCAATGTAATTCTGCATAGCTTCAACGTATCAGACACAAAATAGATGATTTTTGCAATGAATTTTCGTATAATGCCAATTGAATGTTATGATACCTAAAAGTAGCATAATTTGTGTGTTTTCGGCGATTCTGCACTTCGTTCAATGACAATGTGAAAACATTCGGGTATTTTGCAGTGAATTCAAGCAAACCACGGATCTGAAACTGAAAGTTCATGTTAGTGTGCTGTATCGAGCAAATCTGCCGAAACAACATCCAATATAGATTTACTCTACGCCTTGAATAGCAATTCGAACGTATGTAGGAGTAATATTGTAAATTTGCGTGAATCTTATATAAAACATGATATGCAATGTAATTCTGCATACCTTTAGAGTACGAACCATTTCTGGGGTTACCACTTTAGGGTCACCAGTTTAGGGAACGTGTTATTTTCTGTCGTAATTATTACGTTGTGTGATGTTCTTCCAGGGAAGTGATACGATCGTCTTCGTAGCTTGCAGATTTATTATTTGACACGATCAAAATCAGCAGAAGTTAAAGCCAAGATCAAGGACCGAAATTGAGAAATTCGTAGACTGAGACTGGAACTGAACTGAACCTGAAACCGAAACTGAAACCTGCCCGGATCAAGACCAATAAGTAACTCAAAATAAATACAGAATTTAGCAAGAAAAATCAATAGCACAAGATAACTTTATAATACAACTGTTGAGTGAAACATTAAAGAATCGCACCTAATTAGCCAGCTGCTACAGAGAACACAAAACGAGATATCGATAGGCAGCTTCTACCCGAGGCTATAAAATTTAATAACCGTATCAAAATAGCTGGTCGATCATTCGGAATGCTCATCATAAAATACCCGAACGTAGAGACTTGAGTGAGATGAAATTAGACAATGAATTCCATAGCTGATGCAATAGTTATTATTCAAAATGTTCTAAACTGGAATTAATGATAAATATCAGAGTTACGCAAATCAAAGCACAACTTCATATCTAGGCAAAGCTAAAATGATAAATTTAGGGAATATATGGTAGGTAAGTGAAACGCATTACTCCCTAACACATGGTCAATGGAAAACTTACCCGCCAGAGAGACTGAAAACGCGAATAGAATTACTGCTCACCGGGTAACGGTGGGGAAGGAACTGGCTGGCACTTAGCCTATAGGCTCGTGGTTGACTATGGTAGTCTATAAACGAGAATAACAATATGGAGTTGGAACTATGATTGAATTTTTAACTTTAAAATACTAGTTTCAAATGACGTGAAATACGTATAAAAATTAACTCTAAAATATTACTAAATTTAATATGATTTAATACTAAAATATTCACGTTATTTTAGCAGCCCTACATACCTTCAACGAATCAGACACAAAATAGAAGATTTTCGCAATGGATTTTCGTATAATGCCAACTGAATGTTTTGATACTTAGAAGTAGCATAATCTGTGTGTTTTCGGCAATTCTGCACTTCATTCAATGACAATGTGAAACCCTCGTGGATTTCGCAGTGAATTCATGCAAACCACGGATCTGAAACTAAAACTTTGTGTTAGTGTGCTGTATCGAGCATATCTGCTGAAACAACATCCAATTTGGATTTACTCCACGCCTAGAATAGCAATTCGAACGTAGGTAGGAGTAATGTTGTAAATTCGCGTGAATCTTGGATAAAACATGATATGCAATATAATCCTGCATACCTTCAACGAATCAGACACAAAATAAAAGATTTTAGCTATAGATTTTCGTGTAATGCTAATTAAATATTTTGATACCTAAAAATAATGTACTCTGTGTGTAGTCGGCAAATCTGCACTTCATTCAATGATAATGTGAAAACTCTTGTGGATTTCGAAGTGATTTCATGCAAACCACGGACCTGAAACTGAAAGTTCATGTTAGTGTGCTGTATCGACCATATCTGCCGAAACAACATTCAATTGAGATTTACTCTGCGCCTAGAATAGAATTTTGAACGTAGGTAGGAGCAATTTTTCAAATTCGCGCGAGTCTGAGATAAAACATGATATGCAATGTATTTCTGCTTACCTTCAACGAATCAGACACCAAATAGAAGACTTTTGCTATAGGTTTTCGTATAATGCCAATTGAATGTTTTGATACCTAGAAGTAGCATAATCTGTGTGTTTTCGGCAATTCTGCACTTCATTCAATGGCAATGTAAAATCTCTCGTGGATTTGGCAATGAATTCATGCAAACCACGGATCTGAAACTAAAAGTTCCTGTTAGTGTGCTGTATCGAGCATATCTACCGAAACAACATCCAATTTAGGTTTACTCTACGCTTTGAATAGCAATTCAAACGTAGGTAGGAGCAATTTTGCAAATTCGCATGAATCTTGGAAAAAACATCATAAGCAATGTCATTCTGCATACCTTACGAATCAGACACATAATAGAAGATTTGCGCTATAGGTTTTCGAATAATGCAAATTGAATGTTTCGATACCAAAAAAAAAGCGTAATCCGTGTGTTTTCGGCAATTCTGCACTTCGTTCAATGACAATGTGAAAAGATTCGGGTATTTCGCAGTGAATTCATACAAACCACGGATATGAAGCTGAAAGTCCATGTTAGTGTGCTGTATCGAGCATATTTGCCGATTGAACATCCAATTGAGATTTACTTTGCGCCTAGAATACCAATTCGAACGTAGGTAGGAGCAATTTTTTCAAATTCGCGTGAATCTTGGCTAAAACATGATATGTGTCAGTAGACCAAGTTAAGGTGGCTGCTTCACGGTCACCGGACGCAAGCGATAGATAAGACAGAGTATATAAGGCACAGTTGCCCATAGCTTTGTGTTCCTACAGTCGCTACCATTTGACTCACTTGTGTCAGGTGTGTAACACCCTTACGGATTAGAGAAAATAAAGCAACCTCTGGAATAACGTTTCATTGCCTTACTGTACCAGCAGAATATATACGAGAAACGAGATAAAGAGAATATCCGAAGTAACAAGTAAACGAGTGGATCCACTATAAAGATAATCAACGATAATCGCTGTCACCGGGAGCCTGACATATGCAGTGTATCATAATTCTGCATACCTTCAACGAATCAGACACAAAATAGAAGATTTTCGCTATAGGTTTTCATATAATGCGAATTGAATGTTTTGATACCTAGAAGTAGTATAATCTGTGTGTTTTAGGCAATTCTGCATTTCATTCAATGACGATATGAAAACCCTCGTGGTTTTAGCATTGAATTCATGTAAACCACGGTTCTGAAACTGAAAGTTCATGTTAGTGTGCTGTAACGAGCAGATCTGCCGAAATAACATCAAATTAAGATTTACTCTGCGCCTAGAACAGCAATTCAAAAGCAGGTAGGAACATTTTTGCAAATTCGCGTGACTCTCGGATAAAACATAATATGCAATGTAATTCTGCATTGCTTCAACGCATCAGACACAAATTAGATGATTTTAGCCATAAGTTTTCGTATAATGCCCATTGAATGTTATGATACCTAAAAGTAGCTTAATCTATGTGTTTTCGGCAATTCTGCACTTCATTCAATGACAATGTGAAAACCCTCGTGAATTTTGCAGTGAATTCGTGCAGACCACGGATTTAAAACTAAAAGTTCATGTTAGCGTGCTGTATCGACTATATCTGTTTAAACAACATCCAATATAGATTCACTCTGCGCCTAGAATAACAATTCGAACGTAGGTAGGAACAATTTTGCAAATTCACGTGAATCTTAAATAAAACATGATATGCAATGTAATTCTGCATACCTTCAACGAATCTGTAACAAAATAGAAGATTTTTAATACACATTTTCATATAATGCCAATTTAATGTTTCGAAACTTAGAAGTAGCATAATCTGTGTGTTTTCGGCAATTCTGCACTTCATTCAATGACAATGTGAATACCCTCGTAGATTTTGCAGTGAAGTCATGAAACCAACGGATCTGAAAATAAAAGTTCTTGTTGGTATGCTGTATTGATCATATCTGCTGAAACAACATTCAATTGAGATTCACTCTGCGCCTAAAATAGCAATTCGAACGTAGGTAGGAGTAATGTTGTAAATTCACGTGAATCTTGGATAAAACATGATATGCAATATAATTCTGCATACCTTCAATGAATCAGACACAAAATAGAAGTTTTTCGCTATAGATTTTCGTATAATGCCAATTGAATATTTTGATACCTAGAAGTAGCATAATCTGTGTGTTTTCGGCAATGCTGCACTTCATTCAATGACAATGTGAAAACCCTCGTCGATTTCGCAGTGATTTCATCGAAACCACGGACCAGAAACTGAAATTCATGTTAATGTGCTGTATCGACCATATCTGCCGAAACAACATCAAATTGAGATTTACTCTGCGCCTAGAATAGGAATTTGAACGTAGGTAGGAGGAATTTTTCAAATTCGCGCGAATCTGGGATAAAACATGATATGCAATGTAATTCTGATTCCCTTCAACGAATCAGACACCAAATAGAAGAATTTTGTTGAAGGTTTTCGTATAGTGCCACTTCACTTTTTTGATACGTAGAAGTAGCATAATCTGTGTGTTTTCGGCAATTCTGCACTTCATTCACTGACTATATGAAAACCCTCATGGATTTTGCATTGAATTCATGTAAACTACGGATCTGAAACTGAAAGTTCATGTTAATGTGCTGTAACGAGCATATCTGCCGAAACAACATCTAATTGAGATTTACTCTGCGCCTAGAATAGCAATTCGAACGTAGATAGTAGTAATTTTGTAAAGTCGAGTGAATCTTCGATAAATCATGATATGCAATATAATTTTGCATACCTTCAACGAATCAGACACAAAATAGGAGATTTACGTGATGGATTTTCGTATAATGAAAACTGAATGTTTTGATACCTAAAAATAGTATAATCTGTGTGTTTTCGGCAATTCTGAACTTCATTCAATGAGAATATGAAAACCGTCGTGGATTTCGCCGTGAGTTCATGCAAACCACGGATCTGAAACTGAAAGTTCATGTTAGTGTGCTGTATCGAGCATATCTACCGATTCAACATCTAACTGAGATTTACTCTGCGCCTAGAATAGCAATTCGAACGTAGGTAGGAACAATTTTGCAAATTTGCTGTGAATCTTGGATAAAACATGATATGCAATGTAATTCTGCATACCTTCAACGAATCAGACACAAAATAGAAGATTTTTGCAATGGATTTTCGTATAATGCCAATTGAATGTTTTGAGACCTAGAAGTAGCATAATCTGTGTGTTTTTAGGAATTTTGCACTTTATTCACTAACAATGTGAAAACTCTCGTCGATTTCGTAGTGAATTCATACAAACCATGGATCTGAAACTGAAAGTTCATGATAGTGTGCTGTATCGAGCAAATCTGTCAAAACAACCTACAATTGAGATTTCTCTGCGTCTGGAATAGCAATTCAAACGTAGGCAGAAGCAATTCGGCCAATTTGCATGAATCTTGCATAAATCCTGATATGCAATATAATTTTTCATACCTTCAACAATCAGACTCCAAATAGAAGATTTTTGCAATAAGTTTCGTATAATGCCAATTGAATGTTTTGATACCTAGATATAGTATAATCTGTGTGTTTTAGGCAATTCTGCATTTCATTCAATGACGATATGAAAACCCTCGTGGTTTTAGCATTGAATTCATGTAAACCACGGTTCTGAAACTGAAAGTTCATGTTAGTGTGCTGTAACGAGCAGATCTGCCGAAATAACATCAAATTAAGATTTACTCTGTGCCTAGAACAGCAATTCAAAAGCAGGTAGGAACATTTTTGCAAATTCGCGTGACTCTCGGATAAAACATAATATGCAATGTAATTCTGCATTGCTTCAACGCATCAGACACAAATTAGATGATTTTAGCCATAAGTTTTCGTATAATGCCCATTGAATGTTATGATACCTAAAAGTAGCTTAATCTATCTGTTTTCAGCAATTCTGCACTTCGTTCAATGACAGTGGGAAAACCTTCGCGTATTTTGCAGTGAATTCATGCAAACCACGGATCTAAAACTAAAATTTCATGTTAGCGTGCTGTATCGGGCATCTCTGTTTAAACAACATCCAATATAGATTTATTCTGCGCCTAGAATAGCAAGTCGAATGTAAGTTGAATCTTGGAAAAAACATCATAAGCAATGTAATTCTGCATACCTTACGAATCAGACACAGAATAGAAGATTTTTGCTATAGGTTTTCTTATGATGCCAATTGAACGTTTTGATACCTAGAAGTAGCATAATATGTGTTTTTTCGGCAATTCTGCACTTCGTTCAATGACAATGTGAAAGCGTTCGGCTATTTCGCAGTGAATTCATGCAAACCATGGATCTAAAACTGAAAGTTCATGTTAGTGTGCTGTATCGAGCATATTTGCCGATTGAACATCCAATTGCGATTTACTCTGCCCCTGGAATAGCAATTCAAACGTAGGTAGGAGCAATTTTGCAAATATGCGTGACTCTTGGATAAAACATGATACGCAATATAATTCTGCATACCTTCAACGAATCAGATATAAAATAGAAGATTTTCGCTATAGATATTCGTTTAAAGCCAATTGAATGTTTTGATACTTAGAAGTAGCATAATCTGTGTGTTTTCGGCAATTCTGCACTTCATTCAATGACAATGTGAAAACCCTCGTGGATTTTGTATCGAATTCATTCAAACCACGGATCTGAAACTGAAAGTCCATGTTAGTGTGCTGTATCGAGCATATCTGCCGAAACAACATCCAATTAAAATTTACTCAGCGCCTAGAATAGCAATTTGAACGTAGGTAGGAACACTTTTGCAAATTCGTGTGAATCTTGGATAAATCATGATATGCAATGTAATTCTGCAATTCTTCAACGAATCAGACATAAAATAGAAGATTTTCGCAATGGATTTTTGTATAATGCCAACTGAATGTTTTGATACCTAGAAGTAGAATAATCTATGTGCTTTCGGCAATTCTGCACTTCATTCAATGAAAATGTGAAAAGCCTCGTGGATTTCACAGTGAATTCATGCAAACCACGGATCTAAAACTGAAAGTTCGTGTTAGCGAGCTGTACCGAGCATATCTGTTTAAACAACATCCAATATATATTTACTCTGCGCCTAGAATACCAATTCGAACGTAAGTAAGAGCAATTTTGCAAATTTGCATTAATCTTGGAATAAACATCATAAGCAATGAAATTCTGTATACCTTACAAATCAGACACAGAATATAAGTTTTTCGCTATAGGTTTTAGTATAATGCCAATTGAATGTTTTGATACCTAGAAATACAATAATCTGTGAGTTTTCGGTAATACTGCACTTCGTTCAATGACAATGTGAAAACATTCGGTAATTTTGCAGTGAATTCATGCAAACACGGATCTGAAACTGAAAGTTCATGTTAGTGTGCTGTATCGAGCATATCTGCTGAAACAACGTCCAATTGACATTCACTCTGCGCCTTGAATAGCAATTCGAACGTAGGTAGAAACAATTTTGCAAATTCGTATAAATCTTGAATCATAGATGATATGCAATGTAGTTCTGTATACTTTCAACGAATCAGACAAAAAATAGATGATTTTTGCCATAGATTTCCATATAATGCCAATTGAATGTTTTGATACTTAGGAGTAGCATAATGTGTGTGTTTTTGGCAATTCTGCACATCATTCAATGACAGTGTAAAAAACCTCGTGAATTTAGATTGGAATTCATGCAAACCACGGATCTGAAACTGAAAGTTCATGTTAGTGTGCTGTATCGAGCAATTCTGCCGAAACAACATCCAATATATATTTACTCTGCGCCTAGAATAGCAATTCGAACGTAGGTAGTAACAATTTTGCAAATTCGGGTGAATCTTGGAAAAAACATCATAAGCAATGTAATTCTGTATACCTTACGAATAAGACACAGAATAAAAGATTTTCGCTATAAGTTTTCGTATAATGCCAATTGAATGTTTTGATACCTAGAAGTAGCATAATCTGCGTGTTTCCGGCAATTCTGTATTTTGTTCAATGGCAATGTGAATACCCTCGTAGATTTTGCAGTGAATTCATGAAACCAAAGATCTAAAACTAAAAGTTCTTTTTAGTGCACTGTATCGAGCATATCTGCCAAAAAGACATTCAATGAGATTCACTCTGCGCCTAGAAGAGCAATTCGAACGTCAGTAGGAACAATTTTGCAAATTTTCGTAACTCCTGAATAAAACATAATATGCAATGTAATTCTGCGTAGCTTCGACGCATCAGACAGAAAATAGATGATTTTCGCCATAAGTTTTCGTATGATGCGAATTGAATGTTTTGATACGTAGAAGTAGTATAATCTGTGTGTTTTCGGCAATTCTGCACTTCATTCAATGAAAATGAGAAAACCCTCGTGGATTTCACTATGAATTCATGCAAACCACGGATCTGAAACTGAAAGTTCATGTTAGTGTGTTGTTTCGAGCATATCTGCCGATTCAACATCTAACTTAGATATACTCTGCGCCTAGAATAGCAATTCGAACGTAGGTAGGAGCAATTTTACAAATTTGCGTGACTCCAGGATAAAACCTAATATGCAATGTAATTCTGCATAGCTTCAATGCATCAGACACAAAATAGATGATTTTCACCATAAGTTTTCGTATAATGCCAATTGAATATTTTCAACGGATTTTATGTTAGTGTGCTGTATTGAGCATTTCTGCCGAAACAACATCCAATTGAGATATACTCTGCACCTAAAATAGCAATTCGAACATAGGTAGGAGCAAATTTGCAAATTCTTGTGAATCTTGGATAAAACATGATATGGAATGTAATTCTGCATACTTTCAAAGAATCAGACACCAAATAGAAGGTTTTTGCTATAAGTTTCTTAAAATGCCTTTTGAATATTTTGATACCTAGAAGTAACATAATCTGTGTGTTCTCGGCAATTCTACACTTCATTCAATGACACTGTAAAAAACCTTGTGGATTTTGCTGTGAATTCATGCAAACCACGGATCTGAAACAGAAAGTTCATGTTAGTGTGCTGTATCGAGCATATCTGACGAAACAACATTCAACTCAGATTCACTCTGCGCCTAGAATAGCAATTCGAACGTAGGTAGGAACAATTGTGCAAATTCGCGTGAATCTTGGATAAAACATGATATGCAATGTAATTCTGCATATCTTCAAAGAATCAGATACAAAATAGAAGATTTTTGCATTGGATTTTCGTATAATACCAACTCAATGTTTTGATACCTAGAAGTAGCATAATCTGTGTGTTTTCAGCAATTCTGCACTTCATTCAATGACAATGTGTAAACGCTCGTGGATATCGCAGTGAATTCATGCAAACCACGGATCTGACAATAAAAGTTTTTGTTAGTGTGCTGTATCAAGCATATCTGCCGAAACAACATCCAATTAAGATTCACTCTACGCATAAAATAGCAATTCGAACGTAGGTTGGAGTAATGTTGTAAATTTGTGTGAATCTTGATAAAAACATGATATGCAATGTAATTCTGCATACCTTCAACGAATCAGACACAAAATAGAAGATTTTTGCTATAGGTTTTCGTATAAGGCGAATTGAATGTTTTAATACCTAGAAGTAGTATTAATCTGTGTATTTTCGGCAATTTTGTACTTCATTTAATGACACTATGAAAACCCTCGTGGGTTTCGCCGTGTATTCATGCAAACCACGGATTTGAAACCTAAAGTTCATGTTTGTGTGCTCTATCGAGCATATCTGCCGAAACAACAACCAACTAAGATTTACTCTGCGCGTAGAATAACAATTCGAACGTAGGTAGGAACAATTTTTCAAATTTGCACGAATCTTGGATAAAACATGATATGAAGTGTAATTCTGCATACCTTCAACGAATCACACACCAAATAGAAGGTTTTTGCTATAGGTTTTCGTATAATGCATATTGAATGTTTTGATGCCTAGAAATAGCATAATCTGTGTGTTTTCGGGAATTCTGCACTTCATTCAATGATAATGTGAATACCCTCGTAGATTTTGCAGTGAAATCATGAAACCACGGATCTGAAAATAAAAGTTCTTGTTAGTACGCTGTATCAAGCATATCTGTCGAAAAACATCCAATTAAGATTTACTCTGCGCCTAAAATAGCAATTCGAACGTAGGTAGGAGTAATGTTGTATATGCTTCTGAATCTTTGATAAAACATGATATTCAATGTAATTCTGTATACCTTCAACAAATGAGACACAAAATAGAAGATTTTCGCTATAAGTTTTCATATAATGCGAAATTTATGTTTTGATACCTACACGTAGCATAATCTACGTGTTTTCGTCAATTCTGCACTTCATTCACTGACAATATGAAAACTCTCGTAGATTTTGAATTAAATTCATGCAAACCACGGATCTGAAACTGAAAGTTCGTGTTAGTGTGCTGTATCGAGCATATCTGCCGAAACAATATCCAATTGAGATTTACTCTGCGCCTAGAACAACAATTATACCTTAGGTAGGAGCAATTTTGCTAATTTGCGTGAATCAAGGAGAAAACATAATATGCAATGTAATTTTGCATACCTTGAACGAATCAGTAACATAATAGAAGATTTTTGCTTTAGATTTTCGTATAATGCCCATTGAATGTTTTGATACCTAGAAGTAGCATAATCTGTGTTTTTCGGCAATTCTGCACTTCATTCTATGAAAATGTAAAAACCCTAGTGAATTTTGCAGTGAATTCATGCAAACCACGGATCTGTAACTGAAAGTTTATGTTAGTGTGCTGTATCGAACATATCTGCCGATTCAACCACCAATTGAGATTTACTCTGCGCCTAGAATAGCAATACGAACGTAGATAGTAATAATTTTGTAAATACGCATGAATCTTAGATAAAGCATGATACGGAATATAATTCTGCATACCTTCAACGAATCAGACACAAAATACAAGATTTTTGCTATAAGTTTTTCATAATGCCTTTTGAATTTTTTGATGCCTAGAAGTAGCATAATCTCTGTGTTCGCTGCAATGCTGCACTTTATTCAATGACACTGTAAAAAACCTCGTGATTTTGCCGTGAATTCATGCAAACCACGGATCTGAAACTGAAAGTTCATGTTATTGTGCAGTATCGAGCATATCAGCCGATTCAACATCTAACTGAGATTTACTTTGCGCCTAAAATAGTAATTCGAACGTAGGTGGGAGGAATTTTGCAAATTTGCGTGACTCTTGGATAGAACATAATACACAATGTAATTCTGCATAGTTTCAATGAATCGGACACAAAATAGAAGATTTTTGCTATAGATTTTCGTATAATGCCAATTGAATGTTTTGATATGGTCGATATGGTGCTGCATCGACATCAATATGCAATGTAATTCTTCATACCTTCAACGAATCAGACAAAATAGAAGATTATCGCAATGGATATTCGCATATGAAAATTTAATGTTTTGATACCTAAAAGTAGCATAATCTGTGTGTTTTCGGCAATTCTGCACTTCATTCAATGACAATGTGAGAACCCTCGTGAATTTCGCTGTGAATTCATGCAAACCATGGATCTGAAACTAAAACTTATTGTTAGTGTGCTGTATCGAACATATCTGCTGAAACAAGATTCAATTTAGATTCACTCTAGACCTAGAATAACAATTCGAACGTGTGTAGGAGTAATATTGTATATTTGCGTAAATCTTGGATAAAATATGATAGCCAATGTAATTCTGCATACCTTCAACGAATCACACACAAAAAAGAAGATTTTTGCTATAGGTTTTCGTATAATGGGAATTGAATGTTTTGATACCTAGAAGTATGTAGTATAATGTGTGTTTTCGGCAATTTTGAACTTCATTCAATGACAATATGAAAATCGTCATGGATTTCGCCGTGAATAAATGCAAACAACGGATCTAAAACTGAAAATTCATCTTTGTGTGCTCTATCGAGCATAGCTGAAGATTCAACATCTAACTAAGATTTACTCTGCGCCTAGAATAGCAATTCGAACGTAGGTAGGAGCAATTTTGTAAATTTGCGTTACTCCTGGATAAAATATAATATGCAATTAATTATGCATAGCTTCAACGTATCAGACACAAAATAGATGATTTTCGCCTTGAGTTTTCGTATAATGCCAGTTGAATGTTATGATACCTATAAGTAGCATAATCTATGTGTTTTTGGTAATTCTGCACTTCATTCAATGACAATGTGAAAACCCTCGTGAATTTTGCAGTGAATTCATGCAAACCACGGTTCTAAAACTGAAAGTTCATGTTAGCATGCTGTATCGAGCATATCTGTTTAAATAACCTCTAATATAGATTTACTTTGCACCTAGAATAGCAATTCAAACGTAAGTAGGAGCAATTTTGCAAATTCGCGTGAATTGTGGAAAAAACATCATAAGCAATGTAATTCTGCATACCTTACGAATAAGACACAGAAAAGAAGATTTTCGCTATAGGGTTTTGCATAATGCCAATTGAATGTTTTGATACCTAGAAGTAGCATAATCTGTGTGTTTTCGGCGATTGTGCAGTTTGCTAAATAACAATGTGAAAACATTCGGGTATTTCGCAGTGAGTTCATGCAAACCACGGATCTGAAACTGAAAGTTCATGTTAGTGGGCTGTATCGAGCATATCTGCTGAAACAACATCCAATTGAGATTTACTCTGCGCCTAGAATAGCAATTCGAACGTAGATAGTAGTAATTTTGTAAAGTCGCGTGAATCTTAAAAAAAATATGATATGCAATATAATTCTACATACCTTCAATGAATCAGACACAAAATAGAAGTTTTTCGCTATAGATTTTCGTATAAAGCCAATTGAATATTTTCATACCTAGAAGTAGCATAATCAGTGTGTTTTCGGCAATTCTGCACTTCATTCAATGACAATGTGAAAACCTTCGTGGATTTCGCAGTGATTTCATGGAAACCACGGACCTCAAACTGAAAGTTCATGTTAATGTGCTGTATCGACCATATCTGCCGAAACAACATCCAATTGAGATTTACTCTGCGCCTAGAATAGCAATTTGTAGCTACGTAGGTAGGAGCAATTTTTCAAATTCGCGCGAATCTGGAATAAAACATGATATGCAATATAATTCTGATTCCTTTCTACGAATCAGACACCATATAGAAGAATTTTGCTGTAGGTTTTCGTATAGTGCCACTTCACTGTTTTGATACGTAGAAGTAGCATAATCTGTTTGTTTTCAGCCATTTTGCACTTCATTTACTGACAATATGAAAACCCTCGTGGATTTTGCATTGAATTAATGTAAACCACGGATCTGAAACTGAAAGTTCATGTTAGTGTGCTGTAACGAGCATATCTGCCGAAATAACATCTAATTGAGATTTACTCTGCGCCTAGAAAAGCAATTCGAACGCAGATAGTAGTAATTTTGTAAAGTCGAGTGAATCTTAGATAAAATATGGTATGCAATATAATTTTGCATACCTTTAACGAATCAGAAACAAAATAGAAGATTTTTGCAATGGATTTTCGTATAATGAAAAATGAATGTTTTGATACCTAGAAGTAGCATAATCCGTGTGTTTTCGGCAATTCTGCACTTCATTCACTGACAATATGTAAACCCTTGGAGATATCGCAGTTAATTCATGCAAACCACGGATCTGAAACTAAAAGTTATTTTTAGGGTGCTCTATCGAGCATATCTGCTGAAACAACATACAATTTAGATTTACTCTACGCCTAGAATAGCAATTCGAACGTAGGTAGGAGTGATGTTGTAAATTCGCGTGAATTTTGGATAAAATATGATAGCCAATGTAATTTTGCAAACCTTTAACGAATCACATACAAAATAGAAGATTTTCGCTATAGGTTTTCGTATAATGCAAATTGAATGTTTTGATACATAGAAATAGTATAATCTGTGTGTTTTTGGCAATTCTGAATTTCATTCAATGACAATATGAAAACCCTTGTGGTATTTGCAGTGAATTCATGCAAACCACGGATCTGAAACTAAAACTTCTTGTTAGTGTGCTGTATCGAGCATATCTGCTGAAACAACATCCAATTTAGATCTACTATACGTCTAGTATAGCAATTCGAACGTAGGTAGGAGTAATGTTGTAAATTCGCGTGAATCTTGGATAAAACAGGATATGCAATGTAATTCTGCATACTTTCAATGAATCACACACAAAAGAGAAGATTTTAGTTATAAGTTTTCGTATAATGCGAATTGAATCTTTTGATACATAGAAGTAGTATAATCTGTGTGTTTTCAGCAATTCTGAACTTCATTCAATGACAATTTCAAAATCGTCGTGGATTTTGCCGTGAATTAATGCAAACCACGGATCTGAAACTGAAAGTTAATGTTAGTGTGCTGTATTGAGCATATCTGAAGATCCAACATCTAACAGAGATTTACTCTGCGCCTAGAATAGCAATTCGAACGTAGGTAGGAGCAATTTTGCAAATTCGCGTGACTCTTGGATAAAACATAATATGCAATGTAATTCTGCATAGCTTCAACGCATCAGACACAAAATAGAAGATTTTTGCATTGGATTTTTGTATAATGCCAACTGAATGTTTTGATACCTAGAAGTAGCATTATCTGTGTGTTTCCGGCAATTCTGCACTTCATTCAATGACAATGTGAAAACCCTCCTGGATTTTGCAGTAAATTCATGCAAACCACGGATCTGAAACTAAAAGTTCTTGTTAGTGTGCTGTGTCGAGCATATCTGCCGAAACAACATCCAATTTAGATTTACTCTACGCTTAGAATAGCAATTCGAACGTAGGTAGGAGTAATGTTGTAAATTCGCGTGAATCTTGGATAAAACATGATATGCAGTGTAATTCTGCATACCTTCGACGAATCAGACACAAAACAGAAGATTTATGCCATAGGTTTTCGTATAATGCCAATTGAATGTTTTGATACCTAGAAGTTGCATAATCTGTGTGTTTTTGACAATTCTGCTCTTTCTTCAATGACAATGTAAAAACCCTCGTGGTATTCGCAGTGAATTCATGCAAACCACGGATCTGAAACTAAAAATTCTTGTTAGTATGCTGTATCGAGCATATCTGCTGAAACAACATCTAATGGAGATTCACTATGCGCCTAGTATAGCAATTCGAACGTAGGTAGGAGTAATGTCGTAAATTCGCTTGAATATTGGATAAAACATGATATGCAATGTAATTCTGTATACCTTCAGCGAATCAGACACAAAATAGAAGATTTTCGCTATTGATTCTCTTATAATGCGAAATGAATATTTTGATACTTATAAGTAGCATAATCTACGTGTTTTCAGCAATTCTGCACTTAATTCACTGACAATATGAAAACCCTCGTGGATTTTGCATTGAATTCATGCAAACCACGGATTTGAAACTTAAAGTTCATTTTAGTGCTCTGTATCGAACATATCTGCCGAATCAACATCCAATTAAGATTTACTCTGCGCCTAGAATAGCAAATCGAATGTAGGTAGGAACAATTTTGCAAATTCGCATGAATCTTGGATAAAACATGATATGCAATGTAATTCTGCATACCTTTACCGAATCAGACACGAAGTAGAAGATTTTTGCTATAAATTTTCGTATAATGCAAATTGAATGTTTTGATACTTAGAAGTAGCATAATCTATGTGTTTTCGGCAATTCTGCACTTCATTCAATGACAATGTGAAAATCCTTGTGGATTTTGCAGTAATTTCATGCAAACCACGGACCTGAAACTGAAAATTCATGTTGGTGTGCTGTATCGAACATATCTGCTGAAACAACATCCAATTTCTATTTACTCTACGCCTAGAATAGCAATTTGAACGTAGGTAGGAGTAATGTTGTAAATTTGCGTGAATCTTGGATAAAATATGATGGACAATGTAATTATGCATACCTTCAACGAATCACTCACAAAATAGAAGATTTTCGCTATAGGTTTTCGTATAATGCGAATTGAATGTTTTGATACCTAGAAGTAGTATATTCTGTGTGTTTTCGACAATTCTGAACTTCATTCAATGACAATCTGAAAACCGTTGTAGATTTCGCCGTGAATTAATGCAAACCACCGATCTGAAACTGAAAGTCCATTTTAGTGTGCTGTATCGAGCATATCTGAAGATTCAACATCTAACTGAGATTTACTCTGTGCCTAGAATAGCACTTCAAACGTAGGTAGGAGCAATTTTGCAAATTCGCGTGACTCTTGGATAAAGCATAATATGCAGTGTAAATCTGCATAGCTTCAATGCATCAGACACAAAATAGATGATTTTCGCCATGAGTTTTTATATAATGCCAATTGAATGTTATGATACCTAGAAGTAGCATAATCTAAGTGTTTTCGGCAATTCTGCACTTCATTCAATGACAATGTGAAAACCCTCGTGAATTGCGCTGTGAATTCATGCAAACCACGGATCTAGAAGTGAAAGTTCATATTAGCGTGCTGTATCCAGCATATCTGATTAAACAACATCTAATATAGATTTAGTTTGTACCTAGAAAAGCAATTCGAACGTAAGTAGGTGCAATTTTGCAAATTTGCGTGAAACGTGGAAAAAACATCATAAGCAATGTAGTTCTGCATACCTCACGAATAACACACAGAATAGAAGATTTTCGTTATAGGTTTTTGCATAGTGCCAATTGAATGTTTTGATACCTAGAAGTAGCATAATCGGTGTGTTTTCGGCGATTGTGCACTTCGTTCAATAACAATTTGAAAACATTCGTTTATTTTGCAGTGATTTCATGCAAACCACGAACTTGAAACTAAAACTTCTTCTTAGTGTGCTGTATCGAACATATCTGCTGAAACAACATCCAATTTAGATTAACTCTACGCCTAGAATAGCAATTCGACCGTAAGTGGGAGTAATGTTGTAAATTCACGTGAATCTTGGATGAAACATGATATGCAATGGAATTTTCCATACCTTCAACAAATTACACCTAAAATAGAAGATTTTCGCTATAGGTTTTCGTATAATGCTAATTGAATGTTTTGATACCTAGAAGTAGTATAATCTGTGTGTTTTCGGCAATTCTGCACTTCGTTCAATGACAATGTGAATACATTCGGGTATTTTGCTGTGAATTTATGCAAATCACGGATCTGAAACTGAAAGTTCATGTTAGTGTGCTGTATCGAGCATATCTGCAGAAACAACATCCAATTGAGATTTACTCAGCGCCTAGAATAGCAATTCGAACAAAAGTAGGAGCAATTTTGCAAATTCGCTTGAATCTCTGAAAAAACATCATAAGCAATGGAATTCTTCATAACTTACGAATCAGACACAGAATAGAAGATTTTTGCTATAGGTTTTTGTATAATGCCAATTGAATGTGTTGATACCTAGAAGTAGCATAATCTATGTGTTTTTGGCAATTCTGCACTTCATTCAATGACAATGTGAAAACCCTGGGAAATTTTGCAGTGAATTTATGCAAACCATGGATCTGAAACTAAAAGTTATGTTTAGTGTGCTGTATCGATCATATCTGCTGAAACAACATCCAATTTAGATTTACTCTACGCCTAGAATAGCAATTCGAACGTAGGTAGGGGTAATGTAAATTCGCATGAATCTTATAAAACATGATAGCCAATGTAATTCTGCATAGCTTTAACAAATCACATACAAAATAGAAGATTTTTGCTATAGGTTTTCGTATAATGCGAATTGAATGTTTTGATACATAGAAGTGGCATAATCTACGTGTTTTCAGCAATTCTGCACTTCATTCACCGCCGATATGAAAACCCTCGTGGATTTTGCATTGAATTCATGCAAACCACGGATATGAAACTGAAAGTTCATGTTAGTGTGCTGTATCGAGCACATTTGCTGCAACAACATCCAATTAAGATTTACTCTACGCCTAGGATAGCAATTCGAACTAGGTAGGAACAATTTTGCAAATTCGCGTGAATCATGGATAAAACATGATATGCAATGTTATTCTGCATACATTCAACGAATCAGACACAAAATAGAAGATTTTTGCAATGGTTTTTCATATAATGCCAACTGAATGTATTGATACCTAGAAGTAGTATAATCTGTGTGTTCTGTGCAATTCTGAACCTCATTCAATGACAATATGAAAACCGTCGTGGATTTCGTTGTGAATTCATGCAAACCACGGATCTAAAACTGAAAGTTCATGTTAGCGTGCTGTATCGAGCATATCTGTTTAAACAACATCCAATATAGATTTTGCAGTGAAGTCATGAAACCACAGATCTGAAAATAAAAATCCTTGTTAGTGTGCTGTATCGATAATATTTGCCAATTGAACATCCACTTGAGATTTACTCTGTGCCTAGAATAGCAATTCGAACGTAGGCGGAAACAATTTTGCAAATTTGCGTGAATCTTGGATAAAACATGATATGCAGTGTAATTCTGCATACCTTCGACGAATTAGACACAAAACAGAAGAATTTTGCTATAGGTTTTCGTATTATGCAAATTGAATGTTTTAATACCTAGAAGTAGCATAATCTGTGTGTTTTCGGCAATTCTGCACTTCATTCAATGACAATGTGAAAACCCTCGTGAATTTTGCATTGAAGTAATGAAACCACGGATCTGAAAATAAAAGTTGTTGTTTGTATGCTGTATCGAGCATATCTGCCGAATCAACATCTAATTGAGATTTACTCTACGCCTAGAAAAGCAATTTAAACGTAGGTAGGAGGAATTTTTCAAATTCGCGTGAATCTGGGATAAAACATGATATGCAATGTAATTCTGCTTGCCTTCAACGAATCAGACACCAAATAGAAGACTTTTGCTATGGGTTTTGTATAGTGCCACTTCACTGTTTTGATACGTAGAAGTAGCATAATCTGTGTGTTTTCGACAATTCTGCACTTCATTCACTGACAATATGAAAACCCTCATGGATTTTGCATTCAATTCATGTGAACCACGGATCTGAAACTGAAAGTTCAAGTTAGTTTGCAGTAACGAGCATATCTGCAGAAACAACATCTGATTGAGATTTACTCTGCGCCTAGAATAGCAATTCGAACGTAGATAGTAGTAATTTTGTAAAGTCGAGTGAATCTTAGATAAATCATGATATGCAATATAATTTTGCATACCTTCAACGAATCAGACACAAAATAGGAGATTTACGTGATGGATTTTCGTATAATGAAAACTGAATGTTTTGATACCTAGAATTAGTATAATCTGTGTGTTATCGGCAATTCTGAACTTCATTCAATGACAATATGAAAACCGTCGTGGATTTTGCCGTGAATTCATGAAAACCACGGATCTGAAACTGAAAGTTCATGTTAGTGTGCTATATCGAGCATATCTACCGATTCAACATCTAACTGAGATTTACTCTGCGCCTAGAATAGCAATTCGAACGTAGGTAGGAGCAATTGAAGGATGGAAAGCATTAGTAGACTACCCAACACATATGCCAAAAACCAGGGATCGTCGAGTAAGAGTAGACTACTGTCCTCTAGTCTAGTCATCTCGTATGATCATGTCGCGTTGTCGTCGAGGTGAAGTAGACTACTTGCAGTAGTCCAGTACACCAGATCCAAGGCTGTAGTAATGCTGCTTAGGTGAAATGGATTACTCTCAGTTTACCAAGTCCGTATAAGAGAACTATTGTGATTGGTTGGAGTTTTCTTTGTGACTTGTGATTGGTTGGTGTTCTCGTCAAAGAAAATTGTGCACCATTCTTTGTTTTGTGGGTAACAAATGTAAATTTCTGGCTATTAATATAGAGCTCAAAACATATAAATTACTTTTTGTTATTGTTTTTTGTAAAATAAAGTCATTGTAAACAATCTTGTAGAACATACATCTGACTAATCTTAAGGTTTGAAAATCAACTGAAAATGAAGTATATGATATCAAAGCTGATATGAATTGATTTNNNNGTTACTATTGAAATAACATTTACAATATATAGACTTGGGGGAAGGCCCATAACTGCAAATAATATACAAAAAACTTTCTTTACAGTTTGCAATACATCATTTTAGGTTACTATTAGGCCTTTACGTAAGTTTTATCCGTTTCTTGATTAATAATTTTAATGTACGATTATATTAATCGTACATATATGCGGCTATCAAAATCACTTAAATATTATTTACACTTTCAGATTCAGTGATAATTATTATAATACATATTATTGACCCAAATTTACACTCCAAGCAATGAGCACTTCAGGCATATTTTGCTACATTAATTTCAAAAGGGAAGTGCAGCAAGTCTAGCAATAAGATCGCTCACGAACACATACGGAAATCATTTGGTAATCGTAAGGAGTTGTAGAAGATGATTTTACGTACCAAAAAAGAAGCCTTTATTCTTGAGGACGAGCTAAGAAAATAATGCTCAAAAAGACTCTCTTTTGAAGAACTTATTGCTGGCTACCATTGATGAATCTTTCAAAACAACTAGAACAATGAGGAAGAAGTTTAACGTGAGCTGCATGACCATATATCATGAAATTATAAGAATTGCTAAAGTCTCAAAGGCTGGAAAATAAATTCCACACGATCTTTCAAAGATCAATTTCCAACAACGTGTGAACTGTTGTCTTACTACGGTATGTTCAATTTTAAACCCAATTCTTAGATAGAATCAATACTGGAGGTGAGAAATGGATACCGTACAATTATGTTAAACGTAAAAGACTGTGGCTCGGCCGTAATTCCAACCTTATTCCACAGCCTTTACGTAGCCTGCAGCTGAAAAATTTTTTGTGTGGGGCGGGACATAGAGGGAATTGTTCATTATGAGCTGTTAGGTGGCAATCAAACCATAACTTGCGCAGTGTATGTACTGCCAAAAGATATGCCATTGGAAGACTGTTCTAAAGAAAAAACGATCTTCGCCTGTAAACAGTAGAGGAGTGATCCAGTAAGATGACAATGCCAGACCCCACACTTCAAGAGGGACGAAGAATTTCATTGAAAAGTTTGGTTGGGAAGTTTTGATTCACCCCCCATGTTCTCTCGATCTTGCTACAACAGATTAAAATCTCTTTAGACGCCTGCAGAATCATCCTTCAGGACAAATGTTTACTTCAAGAGAAAAGGTTGAAATAAAGCCAGTTTATTTTTTAAGCCAAAACTAAATGAATTCTATGACAGAGGCATCAAAAAATTTATAGAAAAGTGGAAAGAAGTCATTAGTGACAATGGTGACTATGCCAAAGATAAAATAAATCATGGTTTCGCTGAATTTTCATCCCAACCAAAAAATGGACAGAACTTTCGTTTCAAAAATTGACTGAACTTTCAAGGACTTGAGTTCGAGACTCTCCTCCTGTGGTCTTTTTGTGCATGACCACTGGCGGATAGAATGATTTTACGGCCAGGGACTTAGGTACCGGCATAAAAAAGGGCCAAAAGGCATCATTCTATTACTATTACTAAATGATCTTGCTAGAAATAGATAATTAGTTGTATA
>VCRD01001760.1:0-31294 GCA_006783055.1 Trinorchestia longiramus
TTGAAAACATTCATGTAAGAGATTGCTTTGAAGGCAGTCATGCTTGTGTGAAAATATAAAGATGTTAGCGTGCACAAATGTGAACAAGCAAACTTGGTATGCCTTGCAATGGACCGTGGCTGGTGACTACTGATTTGTCACCATGCATGCATCGTTGACAGGGACTAACTTTCTGGGGGGAAGAACAATTACAGAGTGTAGGGTTATGTGACGTGTACCCTCACATGCCAGAGTGTAGGGTTATGCGACGTGTACCCTCACATGATAGAGTGTAGGGTTATGCGACGTGTACCCTCACATGCCAGAGTGTAAGGTTATGTGACGTGTACCCTCACATGCCAGAGTGTAGGGTTATGTGACGTGTACCCTCACATGCCAGAGTGTAGGGCTATGCGACGTGTACCCTCACATGCCAGAGTGTAGGGCTGTGCGACGTGTACCCTCACATACGGGGTAAGAGCTTTTCCAGTATTTACTTGAGTTCACGAACTCGTTGTACACAAAATACACAGTCTGAGTCACCGTAGTTTATTATGAATGTATAATTCTTTACAGTGATGAGTATAAATTTTTACTATTCAATGCAACCTGCTTCCTCCACATTACAAATCATTTCGTCACTCCATCTTTTACGCTTGAATTAATGTAACTACGTACTTCTCCTCATCTAAAATACCTCAGTTAAGCATTAATGTCAGAGTGCAAAGCAATAAAAACTATTGATTGAACATGGATTTATTTATTAAACACTATGGGCTTAATGTTCACAATACTTACTCCATGCCAGCATTGGCTACGCAATTAACGAAAAATGTACGACGACTACAGCAGAGAGTTAGGACAACTCAGCTACAGGGGAGATGTTCTGAGTAACTGGAGGGCTATGAAGGAACAGGGAATTTTTTGGACAGGCTCGTATACTTTACAGTCTGGTTCGTGAAATAGTAAAACTGTGAATGAAGAAACTGGAAAACTAATGCCTACCTGATGATCTTGCGTTCATAGAAGTACGCGTATACGCGTGTAATGGCGCTGGCGAACATTGAAGTGAAAGAAAATGCATTGGTGAATTACTTGTATTTTAGTGCATTTTTATTTATCAAAGATGAATTCATCCCGTTATTGATCTCTCTTTTTCTACTATTGATGAATTACTAATCAATTTTGGTTAATAATATAAATTACCTCAAGTAAGGGATACTTCACTGCTGCAACTGTTGCTATGGAATTTTGTTACCGACGAAAGTGAGGCTGACCAATGAGGTGTCCTGCTTACAGCTCAGTAAGAGTATGCTTACTGTCACACAATCAATTTTTGCACATCGTTGAGTCCTCCAGAAAATCCATAGGGCAAAGACAATCATTCAAGTATGATGAAACAAAGCTCTTAATTCAATGCCTCAAATCTGCATCGTGAACTGTATTCCTGTGAAGCAGTTTTTACTTCTGGAAGGCTTTTGACGTGATAAAGATTTCATATGATATTGATTTACAAGCATAAAAGTCGGTAAAATATATTTGAAATTCGGTACATATTCAAAACTGGGTGCACAAGTTCTCAATACGCACTTTATATATGATAATTTTGAATAATTGAATTTGCTGTAAATAAATTTTTGTCCTCTGAGAGTTTTCTGCCATGACTAATTTATTTACTTGGTTTATGAGTCTGATAACGAATATTTATAGATAATAAAATCAGTTCTTTCTGCCTGTTTAGCATATATTCAAGGCATTTCTAAGAAATCAAGTGGGTACTATGTAGAATAAAGTTACACCGTATTTTAAACTGAGTAAGATAGAACGTGATCCATGCCTTGCCCTCTTCTATTGAGATCTGGAAGACACATTTGAAGAGATGGACTTTAAATGTACAGAACGAGGAAGGTTTCTTTAGCGAAGGAGGAGCACTTTGTAGCCCACGAATAAAAATATTGCTGACTTAGCGATTCTAAGCTCATGACCATCAACTGCGATGGTAATTTTTAGTCATGTTCAGTCCTCTAGTTGTCAATTTTCCTGATAAGTTATTCAGTGCCCTGTGACCAGCAGTGTTTTTGAAATTTTTCCCGAGCTTGGATTTAACTGTCATACGTGAAAACTAAGTGGAAATATAGTTCTATTTTATGTGATACTTTCTGGATGAAAACGAGTTCAGTTTTGGTGTTATATTTTTGTTAAATGTATGAAACTTTATGATTAGTTATTCCTGCATTTATCTTCGTCAAATTGCCTGAAAGATTTCAAAAGGTATATTTAAATGGAAATAACTGTTATTATTGCCTACCCAACGTATCCACTCGAAAATGTCATCACAGCATTTCAACAGACAAAAAACTGAAAAACTAAGTTGACCTATGAAGTATTGGCACTGCCAAGCTATAATTAAAAAAAATTAATCAGCCTATTACAGCATTTGTCACTAATTCTTTTGGTGTTAGCTGCAATTGCCACCCATGCACGCTGATTTCTTAAAGTGAAATGATGAGAAAAGCACCAACTGCATAACCAGATTAAAAGAGCTCAGAAATTGGTCTCGGTCTCATCTTCCGAAAGGCGTTAAGTCCTCAAGATGCACTGAAAGATAATTATTGGTAATCCTATTTATACTTATTTGCTCACAGCATTGAAGGAACAATTGGATTGAGTGAGCAATCCAAAGTAAAACACAATGAAGGCATTAGAACATTTCACCAAGGGAAGGGAACGTTTGAAAAGACGTTAAATTTCCACAATGCTAAAGAAATAGAATCTGACTCAACCAAGTTCGCCTAGTTGTTTTCAAAGCCACAGCTTTTATTGAATCATCCCTAAAATTGCTCTGAAGAAAGTTAAAGGATTTCTTTATAAATTTGGTTAATAAGGTGCAGATTCTAGAAAGAACATCATAAAACATTCTTGTTCGCGCACTCAAAGTACTTCTACGCAAAATAAAAACTTTTCTCTGTAGCGTTAATGAAGTGAAAGAACGAGCTTGATTTCAAATCTTTCTAAGTTGCCCTCGATCTAGTACGCGCTCCCTCTTGTTCCTAGTGATGGTTGAAATTTTTATCTTCTATAGCACTCCAATCACCAGATCACCATGACTAGAACACTTGATTTCTTACGGAGAGCAGTGTGGGCCTGAGGTTTATCCAAACTTTAAAAGCCGAATCTGTGAGTAAGCAGCTTCTTGTGGGAGAGACAAATAGAAGTCATTGTATTTTTGTGGAGTTTTGGATGATAATTAATAAAAATGTTACATTAATATAATCTGGAATTTGTCACTATTACTCTGAACTAAGAAACCCTTGAAACCAACCCAGGTCATTGCAAACAGCTAAACTTTCTTATTGAGTCAAAAATGCTTAGAATTGACACGCTTCATATGTTCCTCATATCATATCGAAGGAAAGATGCCCCCCATTCTTTCCTGACCTGAACTTTCTGATTTATAGTATCTGAAATCTTAGAAAGATCGGTTAAAGAAACACTTCAACACCGAATTTAAAGCCTCAGAAAGAATAATAGATTAAATTTTTCTAATTGATTTTCGTGAATCAAGTTATTCATTCTCCAGGCATCTTCTATAAATTGCAGGAGTAAATAAGACGAAATTTTGAATAACTTTATTTACCAATCATCCAGTATATATTGACTTATATTATGTTTCTCTTTTAGCACAATTTTACTAAGAAAAAGAGCCAGGAAATGAATTAATGACCCTAACATTTGATTGAATACAATTTGCAAAAAACGGTAAAAACCTGTTAGAAGACAATGCAGTAAGATTCAACACTTGATAAAAATTAATAGTATGATAAGTAATCGCTAGAGTAGATAAGAAACATGTCGGCGCTTAAAAGAATGAAGTACTTAAGCCATTACGTATTGTATGTAGTCTGTTTTTATAACAGCTCTAGTCAATAAAATGCTGACATTTCAAGTGTCTTTCTATGCTCTACTTTTTTGCCACACAGTGCAATGATAGTTCTCTTTACTATACTCAGCTACGATGTTATGAAATCTTTATGCTAGAATTAACGAGCACAGCCACAGATGATTTAGTGCTGGTGTTAGAGTAGCAATCTCCCTTGCCAAGTCATTAAGATTCCCGCTACAAATACGTATAAGGTGCTCGATTCGTGCGGCTGAGAACATCTCAACGAGTCTATACTCCGTCTCAAATGCTAGTGTTTCTTCAGGGAGCAATCGCATAACTTCCTTTCTTTCAAAGCAAAACGCATTTCAAAAAGAAAGTTATGTTGGCGCACCTTGAAAATCCTGTAATTATACATTTGCAAAGAAAAGTGACTAAATACAGCACTTGGGATAACACACGTGATTCGCAAGCAGTAAATAAATCAGTAGTGAGCTTATACTTGGGAACTAATTAGTTATAAAAATAGTATATAGAGTGTATTCTGAAGTTCCCAGGGTAAAATGATCTGAAGCCAGAGTACAATTTAACTGCAGAAACTGTTAAAAACTACAAAATTTAAAGTTTTGTAACACGAAAGTATAATTTTTAGAAAAAAGGATTTTTTCACATATATTTCAACTAACTTCACAAAAGAAGAAAACGAGGACGAACCAAGACTTCATTTTACATGACTCTTCCGAGAGGGTGATGGTTCACACGAGAGTGATGATGAGTGCCATTTCTGCTTAGTAACTGCCGTGCCCAACTGTGAACTATTATAGTCAACTTTGCAAACATTTTCGGCCACCACAGAGACACAATTTCGTTTTTGCAGCTATAACTTGAGGTGCAAGACTTCGTCGAAAAGTAAAAATTTTACGTCCAACACGTGTTCTTATTTTAAACGCGTCTCACTATCAGCTTTAGACTGTCACTCAGCTTGAGCACCAATTCGTTTAGTTTTTTATATAACGGCTAACCACGGCATTTCATCTACAACGTACAACTAATACCGACACTGATTTTTTAAATCGTTAAACGTTTGTCAGACACTTTAACAGTGACTTTGGGTGCGATGGATTTTGATGTGATATCACTCACCTTTGTCTCAAGCGTCAACGTTGAAAATACGCGACAAAAAGATCTGCTCAGTGCTGGGCATAGCCTGATATTCTTTCTACCTATTCATTTCTGCTAACTCGATCACACGAGCATGTCTTCTGAAGAACAATAAAATCGTATCAAAAATCCTTTTCTTCAGTTTCGTGTCTACGCTTTCGTCGTACTACGAACCACTGTTCTACCGACTCACTGCATGAAGCCAAATGATCTTCAAATGTATTACACTAATCGTAAATGTACTACTATACGATAAATCAATACCATTTCATGCACTTCGCTGACTACATTTACCAGATCTCTAATGAACAAAACACAGTGTTTGGATCAGGATCATCAGAGCCACACAGAAAATCGAAGTACTGAAGTGTCTCGTACCCAAGTCCCACACATGAATCTTTTAGCTCGTTAGGATTATTGGCGGACCACTGAACAAAACTTGAGTCCTTCACGTACTCGCCGGTGCTCCAAACATTGAATGTGCGATCAGCACGATGAAGCAAGTCGATGAAGAAATACTGTCCAGCTCGAATACTTAAGGTCGCCCGTTCCTGGGAATTAAAAAGTTATCGCATGAGAGAACCAAATGAAAAATATGCCTCACGAAATACGTATAAAAAGCATCATCGGTCATATTCAGCATAAATTGAATGAACTACAATGAAGTACCTAGGTATCCTAGGAAAATAAATCGTCAAGAATATAAAAGTTAAAATCAAAGTAGGATGAAGGAGTGGTAAAATTGCAATTAGAATCCAGGATCATAGTTGATTTGAATCTTTCATAGAAAATGCATCATTCAGCTATAAAGATGTGTACAAAGTCAATTTTCAGTTATAACAGCAGAAATGACTTGTGACAGTTTCTATTTTGTAAGCCTAGATCACTGGTGGTAGGAAATATTCTACTGAGAATCAAAGATTTACATTCATCAGTCATGAATAACTAATTAGACTACTTACAATCTTTATCGAGCGTAGAGAAGTTTGTGGTTGTAATAGAATATGAAAAATGCTTACACAATTACACAATATAATGCAATATAAGAATGCTAAAAAACATTATACAACCATTATGTTTCAGGTTCACTCCTCTGTTGTTTCGTACATACAGTGACAGCTCAAACTGAGGTCCAGCCGCCCGTCGATTCTTGGAAATGAGTAACATTTCTGCTCCCGTGAACCTATACACCTTTTGATTTTTAGTTTTTGAAATTGATGAACAGTTTACTTAGAGTATTAGATCCAGAGCTAATCATGCAATGAACATTGATTTGTGCTTTGCTTACATTGCTTTAGTTACAACTACAGAGGCAGAATACTGACCCTGGAAGTGACGGGGTAGGATAGGAGACCCATAGAACGACTTTCGCAGAACTTCCGAGACATTCTGAAAAAAACCGTCGTGTCAACACTTCTAGTACAACACAATCATAAACAGAACTTCATACGTTCCTTTACGACTGCACTCAATGATTATTATCCGTACTACACTACACAATCGTTTTCCGTATATCAAACGCTCTTAACGCAAAAAAAGAACAAACCCATGATTATGTGGATCTAAACATCACACCAAATGGAGTTTTAAATTTTAACTTCAGCTGCCTCTCAACTTTTCTCGTCGTCTATCGCACCTAACTCATGTATTTTGTGCTGAAGCAACCTGTCATCTGGCGAATATAAAAATACTAGACTGTTTCCGTGGAAATTCCACGCTTTAGATTTGACTAATTTGAAATTGTTATTAAGATAAATGTATTAAAGATTTACTGTGAATTATTGTGTTTTAGATGAATCTTTTCCATTAATATATACAAAACTTCCATTCTGCATCTTATCTACCGATATCATGACCCAGATAGTACTCGTTGAAATTTCCTGGTTTAAAAGTGATAAAATTAGGGATCTATGAATTAAAATCTATTTCAGTTTTACCCGTGGTACTATCAGAATTTGACAAATTTTCATGTATATATACAAAACTTCCATTCTGTCTCTTATTTACCGATAATATGGCAGTGTGAGAAAAGAAAACTAATAACGGAAAAAATGGAGTATTTTATAGTGATCCGGTGTCTCTGGTATCCACAATACAATGCTTATAATACATGCACACCCGTTTTGATTTCAGTTCATAAATTTTTCTTCAGTAATATGCATATAGGAAAGCATTGGGACGGACATACACAGATAGAGATAGATAGAGACAGAGAGAGCGAGAGAGATAGCGAGATGGAGATACACTGTCTATTATCTGCATACTAGACAGTTCCCGTGGAAATTCCACGGTTTAGATTTTTGACTTATTTGTAATTATAATAAAGATAAATGTATCAAAGATTTACGACGAATTATTGGGTTTTGATTAATTCTTTTCATTAGTATATACAGAACTTCCATTCTGTATTTTATCAACCGATAATATGGCACAGATAATGGTCGTTAAAATTCCTCGATTTAAAAGTGACAAAATTAAGGATCTATGAAATAAACATATTTTTCAATTTTACCCTTGGTACTATCAGAATCTGAATATTTTTTATTAATATATACAGAACTTCTATTCAGTATCTTTTCTATCGGTAACATGGCCTTGTAGGAGAAGAAAGCTAATAACGAACAAATAAAGAATTTTAAAGTGATCCGGCGCCTTTGGTATCCACAATACAATGCTCAGAATACATACTTACCAGTTCTGATTTCAGTTCAATAATTTTTCTTCAGTAATAGATAGAAAATAATGGTACGGACACACACACACATACACAGAGAGAGATGGAGATGCATTGTCTAATATACAGTTCTACATACATGTATATCTACATATATAATAGACAATGTATCTCTCTCTTTCTCTCTGTATTTGTGTGTCCGAGTGTGAATGTATTATAAGTATAGTATAGGGGTTATCAAAGGCGCTGGATTGATATCAAACTAGTAGACCCACACATGAAAATGCACGTGCTTTTTAATGAATTATTTCATTTTATTTGCCAATGGACGTGGGCTTTGTGAAGGAGTTTCCATACCGAAGGAGTTTCCACACTGAAGATTGTCTTTGGTATCCACAATACAATGCTGACAATACATGTATACCCTACCGAACTTCCGTCGATCTAAATCCTTAAGAGCGTGACAGAGACGGACCAAGCAAGCAAGCGACAAACGTGTGTATTATTAAACCAAGGGCTGTACTCCAAATATTTGGTCTCTACTCCGCGCGAAGTTTCAACTGCTACGAAGAAATTCAGTTGAAAAAATATGCGAAATAGCCAAGGACTACTATAACCAGGACGTGCACCGCCATGTACCTGACTACGGTAGCGGAGGCCATTGCATTCTTAGTAGCATAACATTTTCTATCGGACAAATTGATCAAAAATTACTTCTTTTAAGCAATAGAAGGGATAATAAGGTTTTACAGTGAATTTTAAATGGTTTAAGGTACTGTAATGTATTGAAATACCAATTTTAACCGAACTTAACATGTATTATTATATGAGCTTAGTGGCCACTTTATAGAAAGCCGAGTTGCTGCAGTTTTAGATTTTACAAGTTGATTATAGTTAAAACTTTTCCAATGCAAACAACCAAACATACAAACATTCACACATATAAACAAACAGACATAGAAGCAAAAACCTACCAAACTGCAGCGATTAGTCAGACAACCGAGCCTTCTTGACAGAGGTCTGAAGGACTGCATTCTTCTGCTAGTCTTTCTCTGAGGGATTGACAGCAAATTTGAGGGATTGACAGCAAATTGAGTGAGTGTAGTAGTCGCGAGAATACTGCCTTTCTTTGACTCGTACAGTTCCTTGACGTCAGCTAATGATGCCGTGTTTTATTGTCAAGACTGATCTTCTGGCCCTTCTCATTGATCCACTTGTTGCGGATGCAGTTGTTTAGTAGATGTAGCTCCAGTTCTTTAGCTCCAGTTATTTAGCAGATGTACTGCGTCAAAAAAGAGAAACCAGACACGCTCGTTGTCAAGAGGATGCTTGGCTGTGGCAATGCAATTACCTAGTAATTAGAAAAGAAGTGGCCTTGCAGTCTCGGTTGTTCTCGGCCATGCCACTCAGCAACCCATCAGAAATGAAACAGTTGTGCGAATCTGTACTTCATCTACCAAGAGAAACACATTCTTCTGTTGCAGTGTCTGGATTTTGTCAAATGTTCACCTCAGCACCTGGTCCTTGTCAATAGATGAAGTGATGTACTGCAGCTTGCGTTTGCATGGCAGCACCAAAAAGTCTCTGAGCTTTCATAAGTACACTTTGGGTATGATAGAAGAGCAAAACAATAATAATTCATGGAAAACTGCTTCTGTGATAAAAGTTCCAAAAAGTTCCAAAGTTCAAAATACCAACTTCTTCTCCTCGGTGTCGACATAGGCTGACGTGTGAGCTTGAAGGGTGACTACATTTTGGATCGTTTTATAAAACGGGATGTCATACATAGTTCATTGCCAAGCGGGCAGTTTCGTCGGACAGCGTATACGATCTCAAACCATTATTGGGATGAAGTGTCTTAAACAGTGGTTCACTAATGCCGTTCTTGAACACACTGAGTGTTAGTGGGGAACACAAAGTGGGCTTGTTTTCGACAATCACAGACAGGCTGCACTCACTGAAATTGTCGGTCATGAACAAACACACAAGCCTTTCTTTCGATCTTGAAATAATCTAGTTCTTGTACTGCTTCTGCAGGTTACGTTCAGGTTTGAAAGCATCAAATGAAGTAATCTTATCCTTCTGAAGAAAATACCTCAGTTGTTGGTCTGCCACTTTCGCCGGGGAGATACAGGTTTTAGAGATGGCAGACATGAAGCAGGCACATTGAAGATACTGGGAGGGATTTCACTTGTTCACACAACCCCACACTTGTTCGGCATTTTTAATACATATTATTAGCAATAAACTTTGTAAACAAACAGCATCCACTTAGAAATGCAGCAATGTGCCTCGAAACAAACAACAATGTCCGATTCAAACCGAGCGACAGACTACAATGTTCGCACTGTGACAGATGGGGGTTAACTGAGCTCAGTGAACTGGCCTCCGCTACCGTAGTCAGCTACATGGCGGTGCACGTCCTGGTTATAGTAGTTCTTGGAAATAGCTTATACACGACAGGATCAAAAGCTCTAATACAGTATTTTGACTTCCGAATTATTACCGATTATTCCAGAAACTATATTTGCCATCGTAATTTAGGGATGAAATTTCATGGTGTCTTATCTTGTTATTCTTCGATGAATTTCCTCTTATCTATATCCTTAATAGCGTGACAGAGAGACGGACCAAGCAAGCAAGTAAGCAACAAGTTGGGTATTATTATATAGTGGTATACTCAATTTCTTTTGTTATTAGCTTTTATTTCACTGATATATACAGATATTCACTGGTAAAACTGAAAAATATATTTTATTCCATAGATCCTTAATTTTATCCATTTAAAACCAGGGAATTTCAACGGGTACTATCTTGTTATAGGTAGATAAGAGGCAGAAAAGAAGTTCTGAATGAAATTAATAAAAAGTATTCATTTAAAACACAATAATTCGTTCTAAATCTTCAATTCATTCATTCCACTATATAATAATAAACAGTTTGTTGTTTACTTGCTTGCTTGGTCCGTCTCTCTGTCACGCTCCTAAGGATTTAGATAGGAGGGAATTCATTAGGGTATACATGTATTGTAAGCATTGTATTATAGATATCAAAGTCACGTCCTTCAATGTGAAAACTCCTTCGGAAAACTCGTGTCCACTGGCAAATCAAATGAAAAAATTTAGTGAAAAACACATGAATTTTCACGCGTGGGTCTACTAGTTTTTATAATAATTTCAAATAAATAAAATCTAAATCGTGGAATTTCCACAGGAACTGTCTAGTATAAGTAGATCAGTAGTAGACCCATACGTGAAAATTCACTAGTTTCTGACCGAAAATTTTCACTTGATTTGCCAGTACACGCGGGTTTTGCGAAGGAGTTCCCACACTGAAGGACGTGCCTTTGGTATCCACTATACAATGCTTACAATACATGTATATGCTGCTGAATTTCCTCTTATCTAAATCCTTAAAATCGTGACAGAAAGGCGGACCAAGTGAGCAAGGAACAAACTGTGTATTATTTTATAGTGGAATGATAGACCAAGAGAGCACCAGGTGTAAACTTACATTAGTATTGAATGGTATTTTACAGTTCATAAATAAGGAGACTAACAGTAAAAACTAATATATATGAAAAGTTAATCAAAAACTGCTCTACTCTACTGTTTTTGTTATGAGAACAGAAAAATACTAATATACTTCACAAAGAAAAGCTATCTTGCCAAATATTTGGGGTAACGGAAAGTCTTGTCTTCTTTTCTTTCATTTTTTCTTCAACCTAGAGTTATTGGAGCAAGGAAAAACTGTGACTGTCAGCAAGTCAAACGTCTAAATGCATCGTTGCGTAAACAATGTTCTGCTCTAGTGAACAGGAAAGGAGTCATTTTGCAACACTGTAACGCTAGACCCCATTCTGCCAAACAAACACAAGAAAAGTTAAAGTCCATAAGTTGGGTAGTTCTTTCTCACCCACCATACTCGCCTGACCTTGCTCCATCAGATTTTTTCTTGTTTTGTTCCTTAGAGCATTTCATCAGCGGAAAAAGATAGCGGAGTTTAATTCTTTCATTTTTTCCACAGATGTTAATTTTTTCGAAAGGAGGATTAAAAACCTCCCAAGTAGATGGACAAAGGTTATATCTAATGATGGTGACTTTTTCGTTGAGCAATAAAGATTTTTCAGTAAAATTTCTTTTAATTCTTATTTTTTTACGAAAATCAGGATAGAACTTTCCGGTACTCCTAATAGTTGTATTCATAACGAAACAAATTCTTTAGATGAATATCTACTTTTATAATAGACAGTCTAGTGTATCTCCAACTCTCTCTCTCTCTATCTGTGTGTGTCGGTCCCATTTATTCCTATCTATTACTGAAGAAAAATTATTGAACTGAAATCAAAACAGTTATGTGTACTCGTACATGTATTACAAGCATTTTAGTGTGGATACCATTGCCAAATTAATATAAAATAAAATAAATTTCCACGTAATTGGTCTCCTTTTCCTACACAATCCATGTTATCAGTAGATAAGATACATAATGGAGGTTCTGTTTATATTTATGAAAAATATTCATTTAAAAACAATAATTCGTCGGAAATCTTTAATACCTTCGTATTTATAATAGTTTCAAGTTAGTCAAATCTAATTATACTTATAACGCAACTATAGGTCGAAAAATCTCTTATATTATTATTTTTAAACCGTGGAATTTCCACGGGAACTATGTAGTGTGTAGTGTAGGGAACCATTTTCGCTGTTATTAACATCACTATTACTTGTTTCAATAATATTTAATTCATTGAACAACAGTCCAGAAAGTCCTCGGACTTTACATCAAATATTTAAGTATCTCGAGCTGACAAAACATAACACTGTGCGGATTTTACAACAAATATTTAACTATCTAACTTATGTTTTTAATTTGAACTCACCTTTAAATTGATATTTGATTGAAAAATAAGCTTTATATCAAGTGTTTAATTATACTTTACGAGTAAAAATGTTATGAATATGTACTAATTTTATGAATTTTTGTAAATATGTAGAGCATTCATCTAGATTTGGTGCGTGCTGGATCAGTTTTACGAGAGTTTTCAATAGATGTGCATATTATGTTTCGATGTAATGGGATTATTAATGTGAGCAATGGGCATATATGAACACTATATGCATATTAAAAGAATCATTAATATTAACCGCTGAACTTTGAAAAATACAAGTGTCATTCCTACTACATAACTCTATCATTTTGTGTGTACTACTGAAGAACAGTAATAGATTAAAAATAAACTTCCCTCTGCATAAAAATTCTTAATTAATTACAATATTAACAATCTATTTAATGACCCTAGTCGGATTATCATTTCTGATAGTACTACGGGTGAAACAGAAAAATGTTTTTATTTCATAAACCTTAATTTGATCTTTTACAAACCATGGAATTTCCACGGGTACTATCTAGGCCATATTATCAATAGAAGAGGTACAGAATAGAAGTTATGTATACTCATGAAAAATAATAATTTAAAACACAACATTTATAATTATTTATAATACTTTGAAATATTATAATTCAAATTAGTCTATGATAATTTCAAATTAATCAAATCTAAACCGTCAAATTTTCACGAAAATTGTTTAGTATATAGATAAAATATTCCTCTTCACTAAACATCTGATTAAAATTTTAAGTGATTTGATAATGCCTCCTCGTCCGTTAATTTTTGTTCATCCGTGTGACGGAGAATCATATAAAACCATGAGAACCATCTACATACCTACAACATATCTTAATTTATTTGAAATTTATGTACCAGGGCAATTTTTAAGAATATTGATTTTCCTGTCCATGGTACCAATTTGCGCTTCATGTGGTCATATGAATTCTATACTACTAGAAAGTAATCAGAGCCTTGAAATCTTTCTTGCTGTTATTTCTTTTCCTCTGCATATTGAACAACTGTATAGTCTGGTTGTTACTTGTGCTTTGATGTATGTAAATTTTTTGAGTCTCGTGGTCTGAAACATGACCAGCAACATCGGTGACAATTTGAACGCATCTCGCAACATGTGTGTGAAAGCCAATTCTGTTCTTGCATCATTGCGTCTATAAACTTTTTAAAATCTTTGTTAGCAAACTGTGTTATCATCATTCGTTTCTGAATTTCAGAATTGAAATCGCTCTGCTAAGAAAGCTTAGTAGCACTGATTTTTAATTGGGTGACTTTTTTTTTGCTTAAATGAGTAGTCTCCCAACTAGTTTTCAACGACTGAGAAATATTTAATTTTTGGAGTTATTTACACATCATCAGCATGAAAATTTGAGCATTGGCTGGAAAGACACTTTTGAAACAATGAGTGGTGAGGACTATCACCTTACTTAGGATTGAGCTTTACATTAAACCAGTTGAGAAGATGTGAGCCCATGAAAAAATCAGTAAATACTCTTACCATCAAGTTTTACAGGTTGTTTCTGTTGAATTAATGTTAGAAAATTCAAATCTTACAGAATCAGGGAACTGTAGGATATGTTAACCATCGACTGTAACTGAAAAGCCCAATCTCCAAGGAGCCAGTGGCCGAGGTGCATGTCCTGATCTCATTCCTTGAGCAATATGATAAGCATAAGACTGGTCTGTGTTGAAGTTTTCAATAGGATCTTGAGGTAACGATAAATAGATGAAATTACTTGAATACTTGGAAACTTTGTACTTATTTCCAGCTGTGCTATTTCATCCAGTACGATTCTGAGGGACTTATTGTTTTTTTGTGGGACCATTAAGTTCATGGATGTGGGGAAGATGAGGTAGCGTCTCTTTGAGTAAATTACATACAATTTAAGCCAATTATGTTCCAAGTTTTTTTCCCTAAATAGGAGAAAATATGATAACATTCCATTGTCATTTCTCCCTCGTCTTGACTGGAGTATTTGTTGGTAGCAATCACCGTCCGTTGGCGGACTAGTGTCATCATACCACTATCTATCATAAGGATGGCGTTATAATATAAATTCTTCTCATTTTAAAATTGAAATATATATGAACATGATGTATGATAAACATTCAGTACGTGCACATAAAAGATAATAAAAATACGCATTTTTGACTCGGCCTCCGGATATTTTTATACATGATATTTATCTCTCTGAATAATAGATAATAATTGAATATATACAATTCTTCTATGCCTAAACAATTATCAGTATCTGAAACATAAATATTATTAATTGATTGAGGGAAGAAACTCTGTATTCTAGAGACGAAGTTAAAAATAAGGTCAAATTATTCTTCCACTCAAGAAAGAAAGAATTTTATAAAGAAGACATCAGAAAACAAGTGTGAATGTGGACAGACATAGTAGACAAAGACTAAGATTGTGTTGACGATAAAAAATTACTAATTAATGATGTAATCAATCTTGATATTGAAAGGAAAAACAAGTGAAACTTATATTTCAACCTGAGATAATCTTTCGTGCTTCACGTTGACGTAGACTTTGTTGTAAGTACTCGTATTACGTATTGAAAATGTTCAGCGACAAAATGAGGAGGTTATTTTGGTCACCATACATGTGCGATCACCAACAGGGTAGCACCATTTATTTTCCACTCTCCTCCAATACATAGGCTGAAACACAACATGCTCGTGATTTAAGAGAAATTTATGCGCTCAAAAAGTAAATAGTAGTCATGCTTGCCATTCGAAATTACTATCACAATCTAACGAACTACTTTATTTCGTGATTGCTCTTCATTTCCTCTCTTTCTTGGTGTGTGACACCAACTGGTCCTTTAATTTTTCCTGACAGACTGTGAAGTTGGCATTTTAAAATAACTCATTCATCATCAAAAGTCACTCACGTTGCTGTGTAATCCAGAACAAACTCGAACACTTTGTATTTGTTCTTGTAGTCAACCATCCTGTAGACGTCGCTTGGGGTAGACTTGACAGCTCCTACTACGTCGTAATCCACCACGAGGCTGCACATCGACGTCTGTATTGTCCCATGACAGGGCAGTGAGTCAAAACGCAGTTCATTAGGTAACAAATTAAGTGCCAAATAAAATGTTATTTGAGCTCAGTTATACATGTGTATCAAAACTCAGCAGTAGAAAATTTTTAGTAAATTTTATGTACCATTGGAATAATTGCCTAAATCCTTATCTGATTTTTCATTTTCATAAATTTAGGAAATTGTGTAGGAAACATTCACAATAAACATTAATTGAAACAATTCAGATATGATCATTAATTTTCTATTCATTTCATGATAATGCAGCGTTATAATGTATTAGTATGCTCATAACAAATTTTTCCCTTTGTCTCACAATTTAATGTCACTATCTTTATGAGGTCCTTCTTTTAAGTTCTGATCGCGTTTCGTAGTTTTGCTACCTAAACATTTGTCTAAACCTGACAATATATTTTTCACTGTTATCTCTGTTCTCTAATGAGTACACAGCACAAAACAATATTACACGTTTTAGCAAAACATGTACTGTGATTAGTTGCAATTGTTGAATTTTTATTAGAGTAGTTTATTACTCTAACGGCTTTATTCATGATCATTAATACGCTACACTGTACGGGATGAATCTTATAATTAGAATTAGGTCTAACCTGCACAAGTCTCTGATGTTTAGAGATTCAATTATAAATTGCTACAAACATTCGGTATCTTGAAAGGCAATAAACTATGAGCTCTTTTTAACGATATTGTTGCTATTCAAGCAGCATACTCAACAAAATACTCAGTATTATTATTCTGGATATGTTGAGTGCGTTTTTACACTTTATGTCTTGATACCCTGAATAAAGATCTTACTTCTGCTGGCTACTCGGCGATAAATGGACAAGAAGCATTTTCTGAGAACATTATTCTTTGGTAACATAAGCAATTACAATCATACTCTGAATCTTGAACGCTTTATACAATTTTTTCATACATTAGCTAGCAAATTCAAAATAAAATGTGTTTTCATCTATTGCCTCGTGTTCACGAACGCTGTTTGAAGTAGTTGTTATTTTTATTTTTTCATCTCTATAAAACTGGAATCAGTCATTCATCATCATTAGCATTTTCCGTCCTATGTTTTTAGTGATAAGCACTGGCATCATCTTGAGACAAATTGAAATCTCTTCAGTTGGCCTGTCCAGACAAGTTTATCAACTCGGCTTTAACCTTATGAGGACAATAAACCTGGCCGATTAGTTTGGTACTACACATCTTAAATAACAACAGTTTTTTCTAAAAGAATTTCGGTTAACTGCTGTGCAAGAAATTAACTGTAATTATTCTTGAAATACGGATATGAGTAAGACAAAAATATTTGCAGGGGGATAATTCTAATCACATTCTGTAAACATTTGTTACTTAAACTCGTTTCACAATGACATGAATGCAAAACCACTACTTTTCAAACCAATATCTTAGACTCCAACCTAAAAATAGAAATATATTCTAAGTAACAACCCTCTTCATCAATTATATTTTTAGTTGCAATTAACTATTGGTAATTTATGGAGTCTCAGGGCAGCAATTCTATTTCTATTGAATACATTTTCCGTGTACCTACTAAGAGTTGCAAACGAACATCTATTTACTCACTGCTTTCAAATCATATACGAATCCCCCGCAGACTTCAGTGCGTAGACACTTCGCCCCACAGGCCAAAAGTGAGCCCATGGAGCCACCGTTTAGCATCCATAAAGGGTAAGAAACGTTTTTTACCAGGAAAAAAACAACACCCACAATCATTACCATCTCTGCAAACACTGAAATCTGGACACAGCACTAAGCATTAACAATACAGATGATATGATATGATACTTTTTCATTAATTAAAGTGATGAGTGCAAAATCTGATCGGCTATTGAAATCTGACCCGAATTTGCTATAAAAAAATGAACGAACATTATGATCTACCCAATACATTGACATCCGTACACGGTGCGACAACATAACTTCCTTTTTTCAAAGCGCTTTGCTGTGAAAAAAAAGGTTATGTTGCCGGGCCGTGTACATGACGGACTTTTCACGCGCTCACTGTGCCTGCTTCAATCTTATCTGCCATACATAGGAATCTCCTAACTAAATCAAAATTTTTTTGATTTGAGCTTAACATCGCTGTATGTTATGCTACTCGAACCGATTGACCCACTTGCACTCTCTATTTATTTCAGCTTTCGTCTCTGGTTCTCGTAATTTGTACAAACAAACTTCTTTTACTCAGCTCATCTTTTGCTCTTCTTACCCATTTATAGGAAGATATGCAGAGAAAGCTTTGGACAGGAGTATTTGATTTTAACTAGGATTATAAATTGATTTGGATAGGATTATGACTAGCACTTTGAAATAAATATTCAAACTTTTAATTGAACTTTATTTCAATCCGTGGTGAGCTTCCAATCATGTGTATTAATTAAATATTACTTAAAATCTCACTTTCATTTATGATCAATTGCATTTTAATTCTTTTTGTGATTTCAGAGATATACCAGTAATACATTTTCTTCTCACATTTAACTATATCGATTTTTAACAAATCAAGTTGATATTCTTCAGAAAAAACATACTACAGTTCTATTATAACATCCTTCTTCTTTCAAAATCCTGGTTCCTCATTCTCTCCCTTACAGAAATATTAAAACTACTCATATCAAACAAGACTTGGGTTCAATGCATTAGTAGTCTAAAAGACAACTATCATCACGAGTCCCTCTATCAGTCACAACTGTTGAAACTATTTCATTGTAGGAGCTCTGTTAGTATTCTCATACATTCTTAAATGTTCTTCAAAATTTATATCTTAGTATGTGTATCAGATGCTAAGAGCCTCCACTCCTTCTAGCTCCCCATTTAGAGCTGTACATGAACTATCTTATCAGAAACATATAATTTCCATTATATTCTTCGTCATATTTATTTATTCACACAATATTCTATTCAGCCTTTTGCACTGATTTCATTAGAATTTGCTCACAGTCTTACATGCATCAGATTACCAAATCATTAATTCCCTTTTTGAACCAGCAATGAGGGTAATATAGTGAAAAAAAGTCATAAATTTAGTCAAAATTTCATCCCTGTTAGCCCGAACGAATAAAAATGAGTTTATAAAGACTCATTTAGTTACCTTTTTTAATTGTTTACAATTTACGACATGCAATAAAGAACTAAAACCTGTATTATATATGCTTTTCTTCCTCACCAATATCCGAAACAATACATGCATATCATTCTCCATTCTGATATACTCCCTAGCATACAAGCAAAAACTCTTCATTACATTCAACAATCTCACACTTACTCTTTTCAATCTAATAATTTTCATATTAGAACTTTAATGTTCTCCGAATTTTTATAGGCTCTGAGTAGGTCGATTCTTGTCAATAAAGTTTACTCACAAATTTGTTAAACAATTAAAACTGATTTGCACATCCTCTCTTAAATCTAAAGATCCTTAAGAAAGTGTGTATGATTCTTCACTGTCCGTTCATTAGTCCAAATACCTGTCAAAACACATACCGACGAGCAAAAATAGAATAAAATAGAATAGGACAATAGAAACGAGCCGTTTAGCCCATTCGTGGGTTGCTATCCAAGTCCCATGCCGTAGCTACCCAAGTCCCATGCCGTAGCTACCCAAGTCCTATATCGTAGCTACCCAAGTCCCATGCCATAAATAGATACGATCCTTGCTACCAGTATCTTATTGTTAAGTTGACTGACTTTAACAAACTGACTAATTGCCGATTTCTACATTGACTTGTACAGAGGAGCACAACTAGGACACCCAATTAACTAATTTCATACTCATTCATTGATAACAAGAAATTGACTTTTTTAAGAATCAATTTAGACTCTTTCTATGGTAGGCTCAAGCAAAGTAAAATCTCTTTCAAATTATATTGGATAATAATTGTTCAACTGGTGTATTAAATTTGTTTCCAGTAGGTCAATTTGTTGACTAAAATGAAAACTCAAAAACCGGTAGAGCTCTTTAAAGCGTCAGGAAATTTTGCTAAAACTTGGACAGAGCCATCGTACTTTTCTGAGCAGCCTCGTGTGAGTGTATGCCTCTCCAACATTCGTACAGACAATTTATACTGAGTGAAGACGAAACCTTGGATCAATTGCAGCCATCAATCGATCTTATCAAAATTATTTCAGGGTACTCAGTGATTAACAACAGATTTTTTTCGAAAACAACTAATGATTCTCGTCATTACTACGACACTGTGACAGTCAACGTCTGTTACTCATCAACTACCTTTTGCCAAAACATGAAGTTTAAAAATTAAATTATTAAGATTATTACTTTATTTGATATAACGTGACCCAGGAGAGAAGGTATCTTTGTATGTATACTGTCACGGCTAGATTTTGGACGTAATAGTGTTAAGACAGAATTTAAAAAATGCAATCTTCATGAGAGACGAAATATCATAATTGCGCAATACACACATGGAAATGGTGTCGCATGTTAATTCTCCTTTTCATAAGTTACATTAGCCCCACGAATCGTAACTAAACAGACAGCGATCAATCGAAGTATCATATGTATGTAAAGAAAAATATCAATTTCTTAATGCTACAACATTTTTATTGCTTCAAGATAAGTGTGCGTCATAGATTTAAAAATTAGAAATAACGATGTTTCCATTACTTTTAAATTCTTGAAATCGGTAGCGTCATTAGATGAACACATCGTTAAAATCCAACAAGTTTCTTCGCAGTCAAAGTAAAAATATTGCTAGCGCTTATCATTTTTTATAATTTAATGACATTAGCCCGGTGTTAATTTCAGCTTGATGAGATTTCTGAAGCTCGTGCATTCTTTAAATAATATTTTATTATCTTTGGCAAACTTAGTACTTCATTTCTTCAACAAAATACACCTATCTACAGTAAATTTTTAAACAAGCGAAGTCAAAAAACTGGAATTAAAGGAAAAGTTCAGTAAAATCTAAAGCAGTTTCACTAACATTCTTTACAATACTCATCCTTAAGATGTGATGCAAAAATTACACATATAGTGACGTAAAAGATGTCTCTGCATAACGAGTTAAGTGTCTTAGATGCATGCCTCATCTTGGTTTTGTGGTAGTTTTATTTCATGTAAAAGGTAGAAGATCACTCTTAATATTCTGTAGCTAGCCATGCCATAAAATATTTCAAATGACACACATTTATCTACCCCAAAACTCGGAACATCGTTGCTAACATCCATATGATAGCGAGATAGGAGTCAAATGACCATCTAAGGCAGTGGTTCTCAAACTATCAGATGTGGCGTACCGGCAGATTTTTTTCAATGTGACAGGGACCGGCTAGCCACTCCGGGGGGGGGAAGTTTACTAATCATGAGAACATGATGTCTTATTCATTCTAAGACCACTAATCATTGACGATACAAGTCTTCCCATTGTGCCAGGGACCGGTAGCTTATTTGTGCCATATAATTAATTGTTTACAATCCGAGAAAATATTATGTGAACATTCGTAGTAGTGTAAAATAAATGTATAATCTTTTCTGGGATCTTTTCGAGTACCGGCAGACCATGGCTTGCGTACCAGCACCGGTACGCGTACCACACTTTGAGAAACACTGATCTAAGGTATTTCCAAAACTTAAAGCTCAGCTGAAATAATCGTGAAATGAAGTACTGTAAGCAGGAAAAGTTTATTGTTGAGCAGAAAATTCATTAAGATCAATAAAAATCAATGAAATGCTAAAATAGACTAAATTAACTAAATATTGTTTACTCAGGAAAAAAATGTCACTGAGCATCCAATGGATACACTATAATTGTGAAAGTCAGATTTTTGTGAATGCGTCTATCTTAACTAAATTCTAGCCACAAAACACAACGTTAGCCAAGGACGGCCTTCTGAAGAACTTCAGATTCAAGGATGTACGTTAAAAATGTACAATGTCAACGTATAAGAAAAAGCACGGTAAATAGCAGTTTGAGTAGCATTTATTTCTCCCCTCGTGGTATCGTCTGACTGCAGCACCTCACAATTTTTTAATGTTGATGTTGGTTCAGATCCTGGCAGTACAAAAAGTGAAATCTGTTCAAAATATGAAATTCAGTAACTACTAGTCTGCCCGTTTAGATGACGCGCTCCTCGCTGTTGCGTTAAATTGTCATCGACCGAATTTGGCAACTTCCAACGACCAATGATTATTTCAAGCCAGTCGACTACACGGGAGTCAGACAATAGTTAAACCAGATAGTCATTGAAACAAGCAATACTTAAATCTTGAGCGTTGACTCCCTGCTTTTACTTTTTTTTATTTCCATGCCCACTGCACCTATTTTCACTTTCTCTTTGAAAAAAGTGCTTTAAATTCTATTATTTTCAGATATCTTGCTAGGAATGAGCAAAAGCCAAATATTCCTATAAAACATGGCAGTAGTAACGTCATTCAAAACATAAAGCATTTGACACACCTTAAACAAAAAAACATTGTAGAAGCGAACACGTTTCTTTTGCTTCAAGCCTGAGTAATTTGAAGCGTTTTTGATTATTAATTTGTGTACTCTCATGAATGATGAGTTCATAATAAATCGCTATTAGTTTCTTGAAGGAGCTCCATCGTGAGCTACTGCTATCAAATTAACAAAGTTCACCTCTCTAATTTCAAATAATATCACAGCAAATCATGCTCTCAATGAAGAGCTCAAGATACATAACATTCAAACGAAACACATCTTTATCATGAATACAATTTTGACTGCTAGGCTACGTCAGTTTGAAGTACAGGGTACAGTAACATAACATCCTTTTTTTAAATCCGCTTTGCTTTGAAAAATGGAAGTTATGTTACCGCACCCTGTATAATGATGATGGCTGTAAGATCATCGCCCATATTTTGCAGGCTTGTTTTTAAAACTTCTTAAGCTAGATAGAGAAAGCCAGTGTTTGATTCAGATGCGACAAGAGCCGTCCTTTCCAATCTCACCTTAGGGAAATTAACAGTTATAACATTCAAGAATTTACTTCCCGGAAATTAAGTAAAGTCAATAAACATCTCATCTAAACTTCATTGATTCGTGAAATATTTCTGCAATGGGTCAAATAAGCCATACTATTAATTTAGGCTCACTCAAGGCATTGCAAATATCTCCAGGACAGATAAATACAGACTAAGTATTAGAGGAATCTTCACAGGGTTAGACTGACGTAGGAGTAAAATGACGATATGAATAACAGTGCGAAGTGTTGAGTTTTGGCTGTTGTCCAAAAGCCATTGCTACGTCCTTAGCTCGAAGGTGAATCCGAATTACTAATTAATTCGAGTTTGAGTTTACATGTGACTTAGCACCATAAGGCTTGACACCATGGGGCTTGTGCCGCATGAGAGTTGGCAACAGGAGGGTTATCATTATCATAATGACGCTTTACACTATGAGGCTTGGTACCAGGAGACTTGGCATTATGAGGCTTGCACCTGATAAAACTTGTGCATCATGAGGCTTGGTACCAGGAGACTTATTGAGATGGAGCTTGGCAACAGAAGGCTTAGCATTTTCATTGCATCACCCTCATAAGAGCTCTGAATAGACTTAGCTGATGCACTTACGCTAACAACTTTATGAATCATATAGAATGAAACATGTCTTACGTGATCTTCAGATTTAACGAGCATGTGTGCAAATATTTTGGATGAATATAGAAAGTACTTCTCCCATTGGAAAAAGATGTATAAATAACTCATTGGAACATTCCTCAACTGTAAAGAGAAACTAATTTAACCACTACTTTTTTCTTTTTCTGAAAAATCGGATATTACTAATGCATCAGCCTGATTAATATTATTTAACATAGGAGGATAACCTCAAGGCCTGATATTGGAAATGGAAGTCCCTATATTGGAAGTCCCTATGAGTGGGTCCATCAGATTATTGGAAATGACCATGTGTGGGTCCATCAGGTTATTGGAAGTCAATATGGGTGGATCATCAGGTTATTGGGAGTCCCTATGTGTGGGTCCATCAGGTTATTGGAAGTCAATATGGGTGGATCATCAGGTTATTGGAAGTCCCTATGTGTGGGTCCATCAGGTTTTTGAAAGTGACCATGTGTGGGTCCATCAGGTTACTATATGTCCTTATGTGTGGGTCCATCAGGTTATTGGAAGTCCCTATGTGTGGGTACATCAGGTTATTGGAAGTGACCATGTGTGGGTCCATCAGGTTATTGAAAGTGACCATGTGTGGGTCCATCAGGTTATTGGAAGTGACCATGTGTGGGTACATCAGGTTATTGGAAGTGACTATGTGTGGATCCATCAGGTTATTGAAAGTGACCATGTGTGGATCCATCAGGTTATTGAAAGTGACCATGTGTGGAGCCATCAGGTTATTGAAAGTGACCATGTGTGGAGCCATCAGGTTATTGGAAGTGACCATGTGTGAAACCATCAGGTTACTGGAAGTCACTATGTTAATGTATATTTGGTTATTCATACGAGAGCAGCTACACAAATAGCACGTACTAAGATCGGTCATCAGACAGGGTTTCGAATAAAATGAAAATTGAAATTCACACTTGTAATGTAATAAACCAAACTTAAAGTGCTAGTTTAGATTTGCACACAAATTTGATAATAAAATAGGAACTAATCACACTCAAAAGTTTAATCTACTTCCAAAAGCTATTGATCTGAAAACTTCACCAACATCGTGACGCGTAATTCATCAAACAACTACAATAACATCGTAGCTCAATCTTCGAACTCCGCAACAGCCGTCAGCTAGTAACAGAAGATGACCCACACGATGCAGCATATCATGTGGCAGCAGATGGGACCATGTGGGATCATGGGACTCAAGAGAGGCAGCAGTAACAGCTAGTATCAGGATGGGGTCCCACTGGGTACTCCCCAGACCGGCACGAGGCACGCTCAACTCCAGGGTAGCAGACGTGGTCCTGGAATAATTATGCACTATAGACACACGATTACATATAGAAAGGATGAAGTTTTTAGTGAAATTACATTTAAATACAAGTTTCTCACTCTATGCTTGTACTAAAGTCATGGCAGAAGAAAATTACAATCGCTCCTGTACATGTAATTACTAAGGCTTTCTCACAATATAAAACTGTAGTATTTTCATTAAACTTAAAAGATCTTATTAGTTTTATTTAAACTAAAAGTTTAACTTTAATCCACTAATTGCAAATAATCTTGAGTCTTAGGAATGCCCTTCAAGTAAGCATGACAACCCATTAAATAAGCACTGACCTTACATAATTATTTCTCTGGTCGGAAACAGTTACGGCATACAACTTTTGATGTTGGTCAGAAACAGTTGGCGCATAAGGAAAGAAGTCTGTAAATTTAACTCATACATTGCTCTTTCCACGCCCTACCATATATTTTTTTTAAATACGAGGAACAAAGATAAAGAATTAACTTCCCAAATGTTTTTCGGAACATTAATGCTGGCCATGCACCAACTATTTCCAACCAAACGGAGCACTATATTACATAATGTACAGCTTCAAATTGCTATTAATGTGTCTCGTGAATGTGAGTCCGCTGTTATCTACCGTACGGCACGACACGCTCTGATGTTTCCCCATAACCAGCAGGGTGACCACTGACACAATAACAACCACGGGGGGAAGAGCCCTCAGTTCCCCATCCTGGTCTCTTCATATCACACATCACTATGGTAAAGCGTCAGCATTTCCTGCCTGCAGCATTGCAGGTCTCGAACTCTTGGACGACTGCCCCGTAGTCCGCAGTTTTGACGTGCCGCTAGCAAGCGGATAACAGACGGACGACAGAATCACAGACAAATTTTTCAGTATTATTCTGCTTCCTTGTGTTTAGTTCCCCTATTGGGGCAATAAAATAGAAAAAATGTATGTCACAGATAAAATTATTTCCTCACCGCAAAGTGTACGGTGCAGAGACCACTGCAACCCGACTGTCGCTCTCCTGGGAATGACAGATAGGAATTTAGGGATAACAAAATAAGACATTGAAAAAGAAGTGCTTAAGTAACTTGAGAATACATGATGGGAAGTTGGAAGTTGCAAAATAAGGCAGGGGACTAAGACTGTTTAAATCCCTTGGAAATGTCCGACGAGAAATTAGAAAAAACAAAGAAACAAAAAAATATGGATACGTGATCCTTCTGGAAATGCCAGACCCGATTTTATGAAAACAAAGTGAAACTGGGAATAAGAATCCTTAAGTCTTTCAGTGCAGTGACATCCTGTATCTAAATTTAGCAAACCTAGATAACTTTCTTAATACTATTCTAAGAAGCATGTGATTAATTGCCAAAAGAACTTTCAAGTATTCGTTTTCTACTTGCAATTGGTCAGTTTCATGGAAATAATCATAAAATATTTCTTGGTTATTGTTTCTATATTAAATAAATGCATTGACAAACTACAAGTATTTCAAATGAATTATTTATCAATTTAATTTTCAATTCAGCATGGCTTCAATGAATAATTACAGGATATTTCAAACAGTCTAGAAAATTGTAAAAACTTTTTACTTTCTACCTTATTATAAGACTCGTAGAACGCTTTTTAAATCATCTTCTGGGTAGGAAACAAGTTTCTCACTCACTTGTGACTCACAGATATTATTACATGTTACAAACATGGGAGAATGAATAATTGTTAGCATGCTGATGCATATTTTTATAGGCTAGTTTGTGCTATTTTGCAACAGTGGCGAACCATCGGACGTGTTTATCTTCTTTGGTGAGGAGGAACGTGTAAATTCTCTGTTTGTGATGGTTAAAATTGACGTTCATTGGAGCACTTGAGTTGAAAGCTTTTTGTGTCGTAAAAGATATTACAAACTGTCGTGTATCATTGTTGCTGTCAGCGTCTTTGGATCAAGAAATACGTGCGACCCACTAGGTGGTTGAGTTGTACTGAGGTTGCTGCTTGCATGAAGAGTGATATTATTCAGATCGCCCGAGTGTACTTGAGTCAGAGGTAAGGACTGTTGTCGTTTGTTGCACCTGAAGATTTACTTAATTACGCTACAGAATAGATGATGGTGTTGTTCCATCACAGTAGAAAAAAAAACAAATGAGTACTCACCAAGCAAGGCTTCTGAGACCATCCGTGCAAGATCAGCATTTTTCTGAAAATAAACGTCCACTATCAAGCTTAATAAACGAATTAACATTAATTATGAATAACATATGGACAAGGATAACATATAGTCAGAAAATGCAGTATGACACAATGATTGTAACATTCTCACAAAAAAATCCCCATGACTGCCTCTGTTCAATCTCACAATTTCTACAACCCAATTTGGATTGAGAGCAATGAAAAAAACGCCTTTGGCTGCGAAAAAACAACGCTGATAAAATAAGCAATCACTCAATAATTTTACTCAATTTTCAGAGCCCAAACCTGGACTTGTAACCAATGCTTTCCACACTCACCATCTCCATTTTACTGTAGGTTGCAGTCTCGGTCTGTGTAGCAGCGGTGACCGCCACCAGGATAAGCACGCACAGGAAACACGCCTTCATTCTTGCTGCTTGGGATTTGTTGTTGTATCTGAAATGGAGAACAGTTTTGTACATGACAGGTCTGGGAAAATGTATGTCTCAGTATTGCATTGCATATATATTCATAACTTTCGATATATGCAAGGATGAGGAAGTGTACCTTAGATTCAGAAAAGCTGAACTGAGCGCAACACCAGCGTTGGAGTTGAAGTGTAGCAGCCACCGTTGTTGACGCCCTTTTATACAGGCTGACTGGGTGCTGGGGAGAACCAACAACAGGTGTTGGGGCAGGGATAGATGTTTGAGACAAAACTTTTTAATCAACAATTTCGTAACAAAGTGCACCCGTCCATGAGAGTTCCATTTTGATGCGTAGTCTTGTAATATTTTCTTGCTTCCTGAATGTGGACTGTAGTCATGTTCATGCATCAGGATTAACAGACGAGGACAATATTAGTTCTTTGTGAAAATGTTTACTTCCTCAACGTAACATTCCTGATATTTTCCTAGAAAAACTTTAGAGCTTCTCAGGTACATAGACTTACTTCAAATTTAAATAATTAGAATACACCAATGAAAAAAATTGGTTTTCTTGAAAAATATCAGTACGTAGGTAATTGAAAGAATAGTATGTGATGTAATTAGCAAGTTATCTCATACTAAGTAATTTTTTATGGACTTATAGTAGAAACTACAAAAATAACAGTTAATGGTTAGATTATCTGTGGGCTTCCAGCAACTGAACAACACAATTATTTTAAATATTTCATCATTTATGTACGAAAGCTTCTTTGCAACTTCCGATGATATATAAAAAAAGCAAATTGCATACCATAATTTTAGTTCAAAAATCGCAGTAGTGTTTTACTTATTTCTCTACGTAATCGCCAAAGCGGTTGAAGAATTTCTCATATCGTTCCACATGCTTCTCAATGTTTTCTTCCAAGAATTTAGCCACCAGTAAGGAGAGATACGTCATAATAGGCACAATGGGCACAGTACTTCCGGTATCCGAGGTCTTGTACTAATGTACACAAAGCAGCCATTAAAATGACTGGAAACTCAAAGCCTACTATAGCAACAGACTTGCGCCCTTCTCCACCTTCTTCATGGGCGTCTGTTTGCTCATTTCCAAATGTTCTACAATCTACATTATTCCAGCGCACTACCCTGAATCATAAAGTTGCCCGTACACATTCAGCAGTACTACGTTCTCCTACTTACAGAAAACGAATTACATTTCAAAATTCACATTTGACTGAATATTTATCGATGCAGAGACGTTCAATCGCCCGTACCTCGGGCAATAAGGCTGGATCCGTTTTAGCTATTATGTGGAGATATAAGTAAGACCTTGCAGTACCTTTCGTAATAAAATTCATATACCGTGCATATATGTTTTTTATGGTTTTTCGGAGGTAAAAAACAGCAATCATTTATACATTTACCAGCGACCGCCACTCTCAGTTCTCACTGAGAACATGAATTAAAAACTCGCCTGATTGGTACGGGCAATTGAACGTCTCTGCATCGATAAATATCCAACCAAATGTGAATTTCGAAATGTGATTCATTTTCAGCAAGGAGGAGAACGTAGTGCTGCTGAATGTGTACGGGCAACTTTATGACTAAGGGTAGTGTGCGGAAATAATGTAAAACATTATCGTAAATTATCTGTTCTATCTTCGGACAATTTTTTACCCATGCACGATCATTATCTATCCGCATTAATATTGCATAAACCAAAGAATTGAACCTCTAACTGAATTTTAAATTACTAGTATTCATAAAATAAAATAAAGCATATAAACTACAGTTTTATTTTGTTTCGATGTTATTAAAGAAATTTAAACTCACGATAGTTCATACGACTTAAAATTTTTTGGCTGTAGTACCTTCCGATCGCTCGTACCAAATTATTAATATCAGGAGTCCAAGAAATTACGTTCTACGAGTTACCCCAAACGTGCAGTAAGATGTAAATCTTGACATTTATTGTATGATTTTTTCCTGGGTAATGCGTAGGCGACTTTTAACTTGCAGCATACACAAAGACGCACTCCGTTACAAAATATTGCACTCTTTTCGTTGTGTTCGAATTCAGGTGTATGTAAAATTATTGGGATAAGATACGTACCATCAACATTATAATTTTCTCTCAACTGTCTAACAAACAACACTGATATGCGCAGCGTGTATTGAATAGGAATCTTCATGATAAATGGCTGCAGAGATCATACATGAATAATGTCGTAGGTCAATTTTGGAAACGATAATGTCATGTACTCATATATAGACAAAGTCGGAAAAATTTGGAACCAAAATACACCCTTAGGTTTTGGTTTTCGAAGTATTTTTAATTTCAGAGGAGTATTCCACACCTGTTCATTATGCTTCAGAGGCTGAAAACGTGGAGATAATTTTTATAAAATCTTTAAAGAAACTTTGAGACCCTTTCAAATAACTAGTGTACTCAGGATCGGTACGGCATCAATTGTTTCTGCAGCCGTAGTTCTGTTGTTTTGCAAACAAATTGAAGCCAAGGTAAAAACAGTATTACTCCACCCATTTATCTTGCGACTTGTCTTTCTTAGGATCAATTGGTTCACATTCCATTTCTAAAGAACATTCTCTTCCCACAAACATTAAGTTTCTTAATAATGTTTAATTTCTTACTCACGTTTAATTTCGGGGCAACCATAAAATAATGTGGCTAATTTTTAAGAATTTTTGTTTTGCTGTGTCGATAACGGACCGCAATGTTTGCTAGACTCACAGTGGTGGCGTCGGTTCTGTTTGTGTTTGTTGCTACAGCATTTCTTCGCGATGTTTGTGTGGTGAGTCCCGATAGAAGTGTGGTAGAGTCCCGATGTTAATGGGGTGAGTCCCGATGTTAATGGGGTGAGTCCCGATGTTAGTGGGGTGAGTCCCGATGGTAGTAGGTAGAGTCCCGATATCGGTGGGGTGAGTCCCCATGACGTCTAAAGTTAAGGCAAGGCAACTATAACACAAAAGCACCTAAATCACGCGCATGCACTTCAATTACGTACAGGCACCTGGAGTTATGTGAGATTGTATGAGGAAAGCTATCAGTCACACAAACAGTCATCAATTTCTGTTCAAGAATTACCTGACGTGATGAATTGATACCTCTAGAGTATCAGAGTAACATTTGGATATTTAAGCTCGTGAGTATCATGTTAGTATCGTTTCATTTGAGGTAACATCTAAGTGTACATATCGTTTCATTTAAGCTCACATCTAAGTGTACGTATCGTTTCACTCAAGATGACATCTAAGTGTACGTATCGTTTCATATAAACTTACACTTGCGTGTGAGTATCATTGTATTTAAGCTCAAATTTACATGTGAGCTTCGTGTCGTTTTTCATAAGAAGACACAACAAAATTTCTCAGTATAAGCGTGATTCCAACCTAAGACCACCTAGTTGATCAAATTTATGCGTATAAAAACGAATTCACGGTTGAATGTTTCAAGAGAATCTTATGAAGTTGTAGACCCAAACCAAGAACTAAATAACCGTCAGCGGAGAGATCACCATGACTAATTTCTGCGGGTTTCCCTCACAAAGATGTTAATGAAAATTTCTATAGAAAACAATGCTGTCATTTGGTTTACTTTGTGTACATGAATTCATTAAAAAATATCACAGAACGGGGATTCGTGTTCACATCCAGTAACATTTTTGTGCGCAGTTCTGTCGGTTAGAGTTCAAATAATTTAAAGGAATGATTTGTACAATTATGGTTCCGATATTTTTTGAATAGTATACGATAATTACACGTGTTTTTGAGGTCCTGCTACGTAGGCGTACTTTTATAACCGGAAAATTTTGGACAATAAGAGAGCTGCATTCTAGCATCTGCCTCTAAGCATCCTATTGATGCAAAGCTAACAATTTAGTGGAGAGTGGAGGGAGGTATAGTAACCTGCATTCGCTAAATTATAGGCTGGAATAGATGACAAATCGGTTGTACTCGAACTCAAAATCCCCCGTCGAGTTTCTGGGAACTTAAGTTACCGGCTGGCCAAACCTCAAAGCCAATTTTGTATTCTATAGCTGTGGATAGAATTGCACCATTGTAATCCTCAGCTATTGAGATTAACAAAGTTATG
>VCRD01001760.1:31423-55167 GCA_006783055.1 Trinorchestia longiramus
CTCCCCCTTCGATTGCTAGAGCAGCGCTGACGCTATAGCAACCTAAACATAATCGCACCAGCGGGCAGTCGGCATTTGCGGCCATCGCATTCAACGTGTTAAGTTACCGGCTGGCCAAACCTCAAAGCCAATTTTGTATTCTATAGCTGTGGATAGAATTGCACCATTGTAATCCTCAGCTATTGAGATTAACAAAGTTATGCTATATTGCAGTTCATGCTTGTGTAAAATTTAGGACACTGGGCTTATAAATTTTATTTTAGCGAAAAACCAACCCATGAAACATGATACTAGTCGGAATAATTTTAGTCACAATAAATAGTAAGAATATTTGACCTCAAATCAACCGTATGAACGTAGCAAGTGCAATAATTTACGTTTCCATACGATACAAAATGCTGCTGAGGAGACGCCATCTTGGTTACCAAGTCTGGGACAAGGGATCTTGGAGAGTTTTTCCAGTGATGTTCGACGAGCGATCAACGAATCTAACTTGCGACTTCCGGATACTCTTAATTATTCTTCCCATGAAATTTACGCGATTCAGACCACATAGTTTCCAGTGTGTTTAAGTAGGAAAAGTAATCACCACAATTGAAAATCGTTCTTATACAGGGTGTCTCAAAAAAATGTATTCACACTTCGAATGACGAGAGATCCTTTATTTAAGAACATACAGTGAAATAGAATAGCTTCGAAAACAGAAGACAAATGTGATTAAAGAATCATGTTCGCACATATTCGAATTGATGACCATTATTGTCCAGACAACGCTGATAACGCATACCAAGGGATAACGCATGTTAGCAACGGTTAAAGGGTGAATACACGTTTTTGAGACACTCGGTACAATTAATACACAGTGGATCTCCCTCTCTGTCTCTCTATCTATCTGGGCGCGTCTATCCCATTTCTTTCAATCTATTACTGAAGAAAAATTATTGAACTGGAATCAGAATCTAGAGTTAATAACTACTTTTCCTTTTCTTCCCGTTACTCTATTAAACATGTACATTTAATAAATTTATATGCAAAAGACATCAGTATATTTTGTTTCATAAATCCTTAATTTTATCACATTTAAACGGTGAAATTTCCACGGCCATGTTATCGGTAGTTAAGATACAGAATGGAAGTTCAGTATATATTCATGAAAAATATTGATTTAAAACACAACAATTTGTAGATTTTTCACTGGAATTCCACTATCTACATACCATGGCGAGCAAAACAATACAACACGTTGAGTACATCACCAGATTGAACATTTATAGACCATGTACAATGACGAAAATGAGATTATTTATAAACAATAGTACAAAAAGGTGGATAATATATCTAAAACCCATAAATATTTAATAGAAAAAATATACAGGAACATATATAATTAATACGTGAACAAAAGTTTACAACACATTTCAAGATATACATACATTAATACTTCGTTGCATAGCTCTTATTATTAATTATGGCTTATGGCTTCGAGACGTTTATAGTAGTTTACTACCAACCTTTTACAAGTTTCGGGCGTAATCTTATTCCATTCTTCAATGCAAATTTCTTTGAGTTCAGTGATGTTATTGGAACCTCTCTTCTGAATCTTCAATTTTAATTCTCTCCACAAGTTTTCGATCAGATTCATGTCCGGGGATTGACTGAGCTATTCTAAAATGTTTATCTTCTTTATTCTCAACCATTCCTTGGTTTCGATTGTAGTATGCTTTGGATCGTTGTCTTATTGGAATTTCCATCCACGTTTCAATTTTAACAAACGAGCTGAAGGTAGGAGTTGCTCATCCAATATTTCACGATATTTCCTGCCATTCATGGCTCCTTCAATGATGTGAAGTTAATCTACCGCTAATAAGCTGAAACATCCCTACATCATAATTGAGCCACCTCCAAACTTAACAGTGGGTATGGTGCGCTTTGGTTTATACTCTTCGTTTTGTTGCCTCCAAACATAGTTTGTGCTGTTTCTCCCAAATAATTCGATTTTGGTTTCATCTGACCACAGTACTGAGTTCCAAAACGCTGCTGGCTTGTTTAAATAGTCGTTGGCATACTTCAGCCTGGCCTTGACGTGACATTTCTGGAGAAGAGGTGTCCTATGAAGGATGCGGAAGCGAAGACCTTCACGACGTAGTGCCCTGCTGATCGTGTGTTTGCTGGCTTCGATCCCAGATGCCTTGAGAGCATCCTTCAATTCTTTGCGAATAGTTTGAGGTCTCTGCACTACTGTTCGGACCAATTTTCGAGCAGCACGGTCAGTAATCTTCCGAGGACGGCCAGTTCCATGCTTGCTGAGAGTCATATTCCGGCATTTCCACCCACGTATTATGGTTCCAACAGAGGCTATAAAACACAGTTGTGCACTTATCTTCCGATATCCCAAACCTTCATTATGGAGCTCCACAATACGTTCGTAAAGATCTTGGCTGATGTCCTGTATTCTTACCCATGCTTACGACGTTTCAGAACGAGAGCTGCTGCGCCAATGACACGTTATTGGAGATGAATACTGACGAAAATTCGGTTGCCAAATAGCAGAATGTATTAGAACCTTCTGTAATAATCCTACAATAATTTTCATGTATAATATCGAGAAAAAAGTCGGGTACTGTAAACATTTGTTCAAGTATTTAGTATACATGTTCCTATATATTTTTCCATTAAATATTTGGGGATTTTAGATACATTATTAACCTTTTTATACTATTGTCTATATATAGTCCAATTTTCGTAATTGTACGTGGTCTTACAATATGCAATCTGGCGATTTAATCAACGTGTTGTATTATTTTACTCCCCACGGTATATAATAGACTATGTACTTCCATCTGTCTGTATCTGTGTGTGTCCGTCCTATTACTTCTTATCTGTTACTGAAAAAAATTATTGAACTGAAATCAGAATGGGTATGATAGTATAAGCATTGTATTGTGGATACCAAAGGTTCTAGATCACTATAAAATACTTAATTTTTTCATTATTAGCTTTCTTCTCTTACACGGCCATGTTATTGATAGATAAGATAGAGAATAGAAGTTCTCAATATGTTCATAAAAAATTTTCTAATTCTGATAGAACCACGAATAAAACTGAAAAGTATATTTTATTTCATTGATTCTTAATTTTCCCACTTTTGAATCAAAGAATTTCGACGGGTACTATCTGGGCCATGTTATCGATAGATAAGATACAGAATGAAAGTTCTGTATATATTAATGAAAAGTATTCATTTAAAACCCAATTACTCGTCGTAAATCCTTAATGTATTCATCTTTACTTGCAGAGACCCGTATAGATTACACGATTTCAATAATTAACTCACTTCCAAGCATATAAGGTTAATTATGAAGGAAATGTATTTTATAGGCAATCTTTGATATGGAAAGATTCCTGAAATAATTACTGTAATTTGAAATCAAATGTTCATGCAATGCAAAGTGTTTATATAATTCAGTTTACATGAGGGTAAAAATATAATTTTGTTTGAATATTTTATATATAATTTCACTATACAATACACAGCTCTCGAAAATTTGCAAATCCTTGAAAACACATATTATTATTAGCAACACATATTGAAACAATATTGAAAACCCATGTATTGAAAAAATAATGTCAAAATATCATTATAAAATTTTCTTAATCATTCAAAATTTCTCTATAAACTATATTTTTGGTGTAAGTTATTCTATACTTTACTCCCTGATATTTGCTGCCATTATTATGTGCCACTTTAACTTTAATATTTTGTTAGGCACGTGATCGCGAAAATGCTACATACAGCTGGCCAATATTAAATTGTTCATTATTTATTTGAATTGTGTTCAGCCTTCGTTCTTGGTTTCGTGCTCTTATATTTGAATTATGCTCAATTATTTCTTCTTGGCTCATATTCGCTCTTTTTTCCTGGTGACGATTTCTTAAATCGTTCAAGAAAACGCCTCTTTCCTCTTGAGTCATGCGAGCTCTTCTTTCAGCTGCACTCTCTATCCGTGGCATTCACATTTTGTCTTCTTCGTACCATAAAGTTCCTGTTCATATCTCGAATAGATTGCCTTTCTTCTGTTCTTAGTCTATCTCGAAATCTTCTTTGTCTCTCTCTGGCTAATTCTCTCCTCCGCTCCATTGTGATGGGCGAACGCAGTGTGAGTAGCTTAATAAATAATGGGATGATAATATTTATTTGTACTTTTCACAATCTCGTTTACTGATTTGTTACTAATTATTCTTCTTGGTCTCTCGCCACAAAGTCAAATAATTATTGTCATTCTTGATCTCCAGCCACAAGGGCAAATACGACCCATTATCTTCGTAGACGCGATACTGCCAGCCACAGCGCCGTCATAATAATGAAAAGCGTTACACAAGAACTTAGTTTTAAGCGTTTAATATATAGATAATAATTTCAAATTAGTAAAATCTAAACCGTGGAACTTTCACGGGAACTGTCTAGTTAGCTAATAAATTGGTTATGTCATTGAGCTCCATTCAAATCTGTTCAAATCCATTTTATTCCATTCCACTTTATTTCATCCTTCTATCCTTCCCTACTTGCATGTCTCAAAATAAGAATACCTCGCCTAAGCCATGTGTGCCCCGCTCCTAAGCCATGTCCTGTGTGTGCAGATATTAAATTGCACCACGCTAAGCGTATAACTACTTTCTGAAGCATATTGTTTTACCACAACATGACATATTGCCTCTGGTCTAGAGGCTAAACGTTGTGATATGGTATTTGAGCTGCAGTTCTTAACAGTGAGCCTAATTTTCAAAAGAGTGATAATTTGAGCCTACGCCTTTAATTTTCATTTGAAACCCAATATTCATTACAATGATCAAAAAACACTACTGCCCTGTGCTTTTGTTTGTGCCATTACTTCTAGTAAACAACAGCGCAATAATGCTTAGCACAAGCATCACACAAAGGATCTCAAGTAACTGCTCAATATTGTCCAAATAACTTGTGCTACTCTTCGAAATCCAAACTGTGCTTCAAAATGTTCCTGGAATTTCCCTACTGTATTCCAAAATTTATCTGGAATTACTCATGCGTTTCAAATTTTGGCAAAATATATTTACGTTGCTGTAGAAATTTTCTGGGATTCAGTACGATTTTCTTTTCACTAAAATTATCTAGTCCTCATGACTATCATCTTTTGTCGCAATAGGCAGATTAGCCCGGGGCTTATATTTTATAGGCACACATAGTAAAAAGCTCAGAGTGGAAATAATCGAGGAACTTGAAAATTACGTAGTCAAACTATTTTTGAATTTTATACTTTTGAAACGGAAAATACAGGTATCCGAATTTAAAGCTGTGAACAATGTGGCAATACGTCTTAATTGGGTGGTAAATAATGACATGTCCAATTTATTTATTAGTGATTGATTTAGTGCCTATAAAAAGGTAAAAGATTATCAGCCTACTCTTCATTGCATGATGATTGATTGTTGATGAGTTCTTTTCTCTCTCATGATTTACGTAATCTTGGTTTCAATGCATGGTTTTTTTGCATGCTATCCTTCCATTATGTTTCAACTAATACTTGTAAAAACATAATTAATTAAATGCAACAAACATACATACGTAATCGCATTAGAGGGGCTCTAATCCTCTGAATACATGACATGGTAAAAGATTCTCCCAGTACTTCTTTTCAATGGCAAGATGAGGGTAATGATACACACAGAAAGATTTAATATATGTTATTCTAACTTTACGAGATGGGAAGTGTGAGTCATTTACCACATTTTGGCGTATGCACCGCCCATGATATCCTATCAAATAGTGCACTATTACAGATCAATTACATGCCTGATTGCTGAGTAATTAAATGTACACACGGAACAATTTAGTTAAATTAATGGTGTTCAAATCAAATTACGAAATTTACTCTGTCACTAACCTCAATCACGTTGACAATAACATTGTTAAATTTGCCCTTACGTTGGAGATCCGTTGCTGATGATATGGTTCTTTGTTTAACACACAAATTGGACCCAGCAATAACACTAATCTTTCCCATTACATTCCTTGCTATTTCGCAATTCTTCCCCCGGTATACACGGTTAAGTGCACGTGTAAAATTTGCTGTTAATCGACTGTGTAATGATTAAATTAATTCTCCCTTCAATCTTTTCACCTATTCCATTCAAACCTCTAAACCTACACCTATGCCATCGATGTCGCTCTTGCACAACCCTACATCGCTGTCGAGCCTCGAGGTCTAGCTCCCCAGTCCTCCCTTCTCCCGCATCATGGCCGTCTTATACAAGCTTAACTTTTTTTGTTATTCATTTCTAATTTTTGTCGTAGAGTCTCTCCCGTTCCATAACTTGACCGCGCTGTTGTGCTTATGAATCAAAGTCTTGTGGGGCTCAGCATACAGTTGGGGCAAAATAATACAACACGTTGATTAAATCACTAGATTGCACATTTATATTATAGACCACGTACATTTACCAAAATTGGACTATACATAAACACCAGTATAAAAAGGTTAATACTACATCTAAAATTCACAAATATTTCATAGAAAAAATATATAGGAACATGTATAATAAATACGTGAACAGAAGTTTACAATACCCGACTTTTTTCTCGATATTATACATGAAAATTATTGTAGGATTATTTCAGAATGTTTTAATACATTCTACTATTTGGCAACCGAACTTTTGTCAGCATTCATCTCCGATAACGTGTCATTGGTACAGCAGCTCTCGTTCTGAAAGGTCGTAAGCATGGGTAAGAATAAGGTCACCAGCCAAGATCTTTGCGAACGTATTGTGGAGCTCCATAATGAAGGTTTGGGATACCGGAAGATAAATGCACAACTGTGTGTTCCTATAGCCTCTATTGGAACCATAACACGTAAGTGGAAATACCTGAATACGACTCTCAGCAAGCCTGGAACTGGCCGTCCACGGAAGATTAACAACTGTGCTGCTCGAAAATTGGTACGAACAGTAGTGCAGAGGCCTCAAACTACTCGTGAAGAATTGAAGGATGATCTCAAGGCATCTGGGATCGAAGCCAGCAAACACACGATCAGCAGGGTACTACGCCGTGAAGGTCTTCGCTCCCGTACCCCTCATAGAACACCTCTTTTCTTCAGAAACGTCACGTCAGGATCAGGCTGAAGTATGCCAACGACCATTTTAACAAGCCAGCAGCGTTTTGGAACTCAGCACTGTGGTCAGATGAAACCAAAATCGAATTATTTAGGAGAAACAGCATAAACTATGTTTGAAGGCAACAAAACGAAGAGTATAAACCAAAGTGCTCGATACCCACTGTTAAGTTTGGAGGTGGCTCAATCATGGTATGGGATGTTTCAGCTCATCAGGCGTAGGTAAACTTCACATCATTGAAGGAACCATGAATGGCTGGAAATATCGTGAAATATTGGAAGAGCAACTCCAACCTTCAGCTCGTTTATTAAAATTGAAAAGTAGATGGAAATTCCAACAAGACAACGATCCAAAGCATACTGCAAGCGATACCAAGGAATGGTTGAGGATGAAGAAGATAAACATTTGAGAATGGCCAAGTCAATCCACGGACAGGAATCTGATCGAAAACTTGTGGAGGTAGTTAAAATTGAAGATTCAGAAGAGAGGTCCCAATAACATCACTCAACTCAAAGAAATTTGCATTGAAGAATGGAATAAGATTACGCCCGAAACTTGTAAAAGGCTGGTAGTGAACTACTATAAAGGTCTCGGAGCCATAATTAATAGTAAGGGCTATGCAACAAAGTATTAATGTATGTATATCTTAAAATGTGTTTAAACTTTCGTTCTCGTATTTATTGTACATGTTCCTATATATTTTTTCTATCGAATATTTGTGAGTTTTAAATATATTATTAACCTTTTTATACTATTATTTAGGTATAGTCCAATTTTCGTAATTGTACGTTGTCTATAAATGTGCAATCTGGAGATTTAATCAACGTGTTGTATTATTTTGCTGTCCACTGTATTTCTCGGGCCTCTGCTGATAGAGTTGATGGTTCGTTTACGTAGCTGGTCCGACGGCGTCCTGTAGTCCCACACTTCTGACGTAGCTGTCGATACATACACTTTACACATCGCCATGAAATATGAAAACCTACGCATATACCATGACTCTCAAGACAGAATGAAAAATTTGTACATTGAAAATGGAAAAATTAAATTGTTTCAGGTTATGACATTGTTACAAGGACTACTATAAACAGGACGTGCACCGACATATAGCTGACTACGCTAGCGGAGGCCATTGCATTCCTAGTAACATAACATTTTCTATCGGACAAATTGATCAAAAATTACTTCTTTCAAGCAATAGAAGGGATAATAAGGTTTTACAGTGAATTTTAAATGGTTTAAAACACTGTAATGCTCTGAAATACCAATTTTACCCGGAATTAACATTTATTATTGTATGAGCTTAGTGGTCACTTTATAGAAAGCCGAGTTTCTGCAGTTTTAGACTTTATAAATTGATTATAGTTAAATCTTTTCCAATGCAAACAACCAAACATGCAAATATTCACGCATATAAACAAACAGACATAGAAGCAAAAATCTACCAAACTGCAACGATTAGTCAGCCAACCGGGCCTTCTTTACAGAGGTCTGAAGAAGGACTGCCTTCTTCTGCTGGTCTTTCTCTAGGTTGTGGAATCCATTCAAAGCCAGACGACGGAACATCTTGGGATAGTCAATGTTAATTCCACTGAAATCATCAGACTAGGTCCTTTGTGCAGCGACTTCATCATGACACACAGCATGGAAGTGGCCTTGCAGTCTCGGTTGTTCTCGGCCATGCCACTCAGCACCCCACCAGAAAATTAAACAGTTGGGCGAATCTGTACAACATCTACCAAGAGAAACACATTCTTCTGCTGCAGTGTCTGGACTTTGTCAAATGTTTCCCTCAGCACCTGGTCCTTGTCAATAGATGAAGTGATGTACTGTAGCTTGCGTTTACATAGCAGCACCAAAAAGTCTCTGAACTGTTCATAATTACACTTCGGGTATGATTAAAGAGCAAAACAATAATCATTCATGGAAAACTGCTCTGTAATAAAAGTTCCACCAGACGTGTCAAAAATACCAACTTCTTCTCGGTGTCGACATAGGCTTACGTGTGAGCTTGAAGGGTGACAACATTTTCGATCGTTTTGTCAAACAGGATGTCATACATAAATCATTGCCAAGCGCACAGTTTCGTCGGACTGCGTATACGATTTCAAACCATTGTTGGGATGAAGTATCTTAAACAGCGGTACACTAATGCTGTTCTTGAACGCACTGAGCGTTAGTGGGGAACACAAAGTGGGCTTGTTTTCGACAATCACGGACAGGCTGCACTCACTGAAGTTGTCGGTCATGAACACACAAGCCTTTCTTTCGATCTTGAAATAATCAAGTTCTTGTACTACTTATGCAGGTTACGTTCAGGTTTGAAAGCATCAAATGAATTAATCTTATCCTTCTGAAGAAAATACCTCAGTTGTTGGTCTTCAAATTTCGCCGGGCGAGGTGTGAGTTTTGAAGAAGGCAGACATGAAGCAGGCACATTAAAGATACTGTGCGGCGCCTGTTCTCCTTATTGTAATTACCCCGACAGTTCACAACCCCACATTTGTTCTGCATTTTTAATACATGTAATTAGCAATAAACTTTGTAAACAAACAGTATCCACTCAGAAATGCAGCAATGTGCCTCGAAACAAACAACAATGTCCGATTCAAACCGAGCGACAGACTACGACAATGTTCGCACGGTGACAGATGGGGGATAACTGAGCTTAGTGAACTGGCCTCCGCTACCGTAGTCAGTTACATGGCGGTGCACGTCCTGTTTATAGCAGTCCTTGCATTGTTATTAAATGGTAAGTTTGAAGTGTACAGTTTCTTCGGTTGTCTTGTAGTTTATGTCCCTACCTCGTATGTAACTATCACAACTACAGAGAAAATTGACTTAAACTAGCACTATGCAAAGTCACACTATGACGTTCATTCACTAATATCGGGACTCACCAGACTAACATCTGGACTTACCACACTAACATCGGGACTCATCCACTAACATCGGGATGCACCCTAACATCGGGACTCATGACACTAACATCGGGACTCTACCCACTATCATCAGGATTCTACCCACTAACATCGGGACACGCCACACTAACATCGGGACTCACCACACAAACATCGCCTGAAGAAATGCTGTAACAAAAAACACAAACAGAACCGACGCCACTACTGCAAGTCTAGTGAACACTACGGTCCGTTATCGACTGAACAAAACAGTAAATTCGTAAAAATTATCCATAGGATTTTCTAATTGTGCTGAAATTCAACACGATTAAGAAATTAGACGTATTTAATCAATTTAATGCTTCTGAAAAAGAAATATATGTTTAAAAATTGAATGTCGATTAGAAAATAGCCTCTTACATGAACCAGTTGATCCGTAGAGTGGCAGGATGCGAGGTATGTAAATGGATGGAATAATACTAATTTGCAACAAATCGACCAATGGTTTTACCTCAGCTTTAATTTGTCTTCAAAACGACAGGACGACGGTTGCAGAATCAAGCGATTCCGTACCAATCGTGAAAAAGGTAGTAATTTCAAACGGTATCAGATTTCCTTTGACGATTTTGTAAAAATATTTTCCACATTTCGGCCTCTGAAACATAATGGATAGGTGTAGAATAAAATAAAATAAATATTCAAAGAATCCTAGTCCAATGTTATTCTTTTGTTCCAAATCTTTCCGACTTTTTATATGCACGAGTATATCACATTCTCTATTTTAAAATCGATATCCAACATCATACAAGTGTTGTCTCTGCAGCCATTTATCACGAAGATTTTTATTCAATACACGCTGAGCTTATCAATGTCGCTTGTTTGACAGTTGAAGGAAAATTATAATGATGAGGATACGTATTTTTGTCACAGTCGTCTTACATGTACTTGAATCCGAATTCAACGAAAAACGTACAGTATTTTGTAACGGATTGCGTCATTGGGTACGCTGTAGGCTAGAGGTCACCGACGCATCACCCTGGAGAAGATCATAATAAAAGAAATGTCAAGATTTACATCTTGCTGCAAGTTTGGGGCAACTTGAAGATCGTAGTTTCTTGAACTCATGAGAATTATAATTTTGAACTAATAATTTTAGTTTAATAATTAACAAATTAATAATAATAATAATTTTTAAACAAAATAAAACCGCAGTTTGTATACTTTGTTTTATTTTGTCAATGATCACGTATTGACACACATAGCGGGGAAAAAATTGTTCGAAGAGGGAACAGATAATTTACAAGTTAGTGATAGCACTGAGAATTGAAAGCTCGTTTCCTATTTATGTTCTCTGTGTGATATTATAGAGTACAGTAGATTTATTGTTTATTCCAAGTCAGTCTTAGCTCTCACAGTCGCCTCACATTCAGCACGCGTCTCAACAACTGAAATTAAGAATTTGAACAAAAGACACACAGTGCAGGACTGAAACTCAGGGTTTGGTGCTGCCATCGTGTTGTTCAAGTGAAATCAAAGAATACAAATGAAAAGAAAACTTCCCTCAGTATCATGGCCTGGTTTGTATACACAAGTTTGGCGAGCTTAGGGAATGGAGCTAAGAAATTTTGTGATCACGGATACGTGGTTATATATTTTCTTCCTGTTGAAAGGTGAGGTTTTGTAGAGTAAATTTTGAATGAAATTCCGTCACTTCTAGCCCAGGATGATACGTACTATAACTCCCTCGTACAAATCCGTACAATGGTTTCCATAGGCTAGTAAGTGTGTGAGCAGCACTTTCTTGCAAAGGTATACAGGGTGTTCATTATTTATCCTTACAACTATTCTATTTATGTTCAAATATAATCTTAACTTTTACCAGATACTTTTTATCAGATAATGAGTAAAGATCTAAATAGTAAAATAGCAATTGTAGAGTTGCATAAGTCAGGAAAGTCACCAAGGGACATTGCCAAATCACTAAATGTGAACAGAATACTGGTTTGGAGAACCCTTAAGCGATTCAAAGAGACTGGGAAGGTAACTAATAGGCCAGGGCAAGGTCACCCTAGATCAGCTCGAATATCAAAATTGGTAAAATCTACCAAGGAGAAGCTGAGGAACTGAGGAGGAATGTGCAAAATCCCCCAAACAATCATTCGTGACTCATGTCAAGCATTCTCTAAACGTTTGCAGGAGGTTATCGACGCTGATGGAAAGCATATTAAATAAATTATAGATATTCAGAAATATTAATGGTTTAATATCATGTTTATTTCAATTTGATTTGCATAATTTGATTTAATTAATAAATGTGGACAAAAAAATTGTAACAATAATTATTGAACACCCTGTATACGAGGGCTTATATTTTAACCCCCATGGTCTGTAAAAAAAGGTAAATTTACGTAACACAATAATTTTATAACCCAGAAGTATTACAGGGTTTTGCTTATTTCTCTACATGATCTTCAAAAGGGATCCAGCCTGATTACTCGAGGTACGGACAATTGAACATGGCTCCAACAATAACTGTCCCGCTATATGTAACTTACGAAGTGTAATCCGTTTTCTACAAGCAGAAGGGCATAGTGCTGCTGAAATCCATCACAAAATGAACAATGTGAGCGGTGATAACTTTATGAGTGAGGTTAGCGCGTGGGGATGGTGTAGAAAATTTTAAAATGTGCGCCGACGTCTATGAAGAGGGTGGACAGGAGCGCAAGTCTGTCGCTACTGTAGGCCTTGTTCAGCGTGTTGATCAGGTGGTCAACGCCAAACGAAAGTTTACAATCTCTGTACTTTGTGAAAAACTTCCAGAAATCACAAGGTCTGCTTTGTGCACTATCGTACAAGGCCTCAGATACAAGAAGTTGTGTGCCGGTTAGGTCCTGGCTCGTTGTGCTCGTCAGGATCTATTTCTCCTCACTGACGGCTAACTTCTTTGAAGTAGGCATCGAGAAGCATGTGCCACGATATGACAAACGTCTCAACCGTTTCACTGATTATGTAAAAAAATAAGTAAAACTCTGGAGTGCTTTCGATAATAAACTATATTAAGTAAATTCCGCATTTTTTATAACACATCGAAGGTTAAAAAATAGCCATCGTACATAAATGCTGAAATATGTCAAATAATTTTGCTGTGTAGGTTGCTGGAAGCTCTCAGACGATCTAACAGTTAATTATTATTTTGTATAATTGTTTCGTTTTGCTATAAATCTACAACAAATTACGTAGTATGAGATACTTGGGTAATTAGCACATATTCTATTTTTTCAATTACCTACCCTCTTGAAATTTTCATTGGTCCTAGTTTTTATAGGTACATTTTGATTATTTGATTTTTAAGCCACCCCCGCTAATAATTTGTTGCACAATGCATTACTTGTTATATGCCCCTGAGAAGCTCTGAGCTTTATCTATGAAAATATCAGGAAGATTGAGTTGAGGAAGCTAACATTTCCACAAAGAACTTATGTCCTCCTTGTCTGTTAATCCTGATGCATGAACATGACTACAGTCCACATTCAGGAAGCAAGAAAATATTACAAGACTACGCATCAAAATGGAACTCTCATGGACGGGTGCACTTTGTTACGAAATTGTTGATTAAAAAGTTTTGTCTCAAACATCTGTCCCTGCCCCAACACCTGTTGTTGGTTCTCCCCAGCACCCAGTCAGTCTGCATAAAAGGGCGTCAACAACGCTGGCTGCTACACTTCAACTCCAACGCTGGTGTTGCGCTCAGTTCAGCTTTTCTGCATCTAAGGTACACTTACTCATCCTTGCATATATCGAAAGTTATGAATGTATATGCAATGCAATACTGAGACATACATTTTCCCAGACCTGCCATGTACAAAACTGTACTCCATTTCAGATAAAACAACAAATCCCAAGCAGCAAGAATGAAGGCGTGTTTCCTGTGCGTCCTTATCCTGGTGGTGGTCACCGCTGCTACACAGACCGAGACTGCAACCTACAGTAAAATGGAGATGGTGAGTGTGGAAAGCATTGATTACAAGTCCAGGTTTGGGCTCTGAAAATTGGGTAAAATTATTGAGTGATTCCTTATTTTATCAGCGTTGTTTCTTCGCAGCCAAAGGCGTTTTTTTCATTTCTCCCAATCCAAAGTGGGTTGTAGAAATTGTGAGATTGAACAGAGGCAGTCATGGGGATTTTTTTTGTGAGAATAAGGTTACAATCATTGTGTCATACTGCATTTTCTGACTATATGTTATCCTTGTCCATATGTTATTCATAATTAATGTTGGTTCGTTTATTAAGTTTGACAGTAGACGTTTATTTTCAGAAAAATGCTGATCTTGCACGGATGGTCTCAGAAGCCTTGCTTGGTGAGTACTCATTTGTTTCTTTTCTACTGTGGTGGAACAACATCATCATCTATTCTGTAGCGTAATTAAGTAAATCTTCGGGTGTAACAAAAACAAAAACAGTCCTTACCTCTGACTCAAGTACACTCGGGCGATCTGAAAAATATCACTCTTCATGTAAGCAGAAACCTCAGTATAACTCAACCACCTAGTGGGTCACACGTATTTCTTGATCCAAAGACTCTGACAGCAACAATGATACACGACAGTTTGTAATATCTTTTACGACACAAAAAGCTTTCAACTCAAGTGCTCCAATGAACGTCATTTTTAACCATCACAAACAAAGAATTTACACGTTCCTCCTCACCAAAGAAGATGTATGTACACGTCCGATGGTTCGCCAATGTTGCAAAATAGCACAAACTAGCCTATAAAAATATGCATCAGCAGGCTAACAATTATTCATTCTCCCATGTTTGTAACATGTAATAATATATGTGGGTCACAAGCCAGTGAGAAACTTGTTTTAAGTCTTGAAGTAGTTGATTTAAAAGCTCTTATACGAGTCTTATAAAAGGTAGTTGGTAAGAAGTTCCAGACTTTTTGGATCCATTTAAAATAATCTCTACTTATTCATGTAAGCTATGCTGCATTGAAATTTAAATTGATAATGATTCAGTTTAAATACTCGTAGTTTGTCAACACACTTATTTAACCTAGAAAAAATCATTTATAAAAAGTTTAAGGTCATTTCTACGAAATTGACCAATTGGGACTAGAATAACCAACTTGGAAAAGTTCTCTTGTCATGTATTGAAAAGCTACTTAGAATAACAAAAAGAAATTATTTAGATTAGCTACGTTTAGTTACAGGATGTCACTGAAATGAGAGACTTGACGATTCCTATCCACAGTGCCAGTTTGTTTTCAACAAATCAGGTCTGGCATTTCCAAAAAAATAAAGTAACCGTAATCTTTGTCTTACTTTGTTTTTCCTAAATTCTTGATGGACATTTCCAAGGAATTTAAATAGTCCTATTCCCCTGCCTATGTATTCTCAAGTTACTTAAGCACTTCTTTTTCAATGTCTTATTTTGTTATCCCTAAATTCCTATCTGTCATTCCCAGGAGAGCGACAGTCGGGTTGCAGTGGTCTCTGCACCGTACACTTTGCGGTGAGGAAATAATTTTATATGCAACATACATTTGTTCTATTTTATTGCCCCCAATAAGGGAACTAAGTACAAGGAAGCTAAATCATACTGCAATATTTGTCTGTGATTCTGTCGTCCGTCTGTTGTCCGCTTGCTATCGGCACGTCAAAGCTGCGGACTACGGGGCAGTCGTCCAAGAGTTCGAGACCTGCAATGCTGCAGGCAGGAAATGCTGACGCTTTACCATAGTGGTGTGTGATATGAAGAATGGGGTGATGAAGAGACCAGGATGGGGAACTGAGGGCTCTTCCCCCTGTGCTTGTTATTGTGTCAGTGGTCACCCTGCTGGTTATGGAGAAACATCAGAGCGTGTCGTGCCGTACGGTAGATAACAGCGGACTCACATTCACGAGACACACTAATAGCGATTTGAAGCTGTACATTATGTAATATAGTGCTCCCTTTGGTTGGAAACAGTTGATGCATACCCAGCATTATTGTTCCGAAAAACATTCGGGAAATTAATTCATTATGATTCTTCCTCGTATTTTTTAAAAAACGTTTTGTACGGCGTGGAATGTATAATGTATGAGTTAAATTTACAGACTTCTTTCCCTATGCAGCAACTGTTTCCGACCAGAGAAATAATTATGTAAGGTCAGTGCTTATTTGATGGGTTGTCATGCTTACTTGCAGGGTATTCCTAAAACTCAAGATCATTTGAAATTGGTGAATTAAAGTTAAACTTTTAACATAAATACATTCAATAAGATATTTTAACTTCAACGTAAAGACTAGTTTTATATCGTGGGAAAGTGTTAGTAATTATAAGTGCGATTGTAATTTTCTTCTGTCACTGTTTTAGTACAACCATGGAGTGAGAAACTTGTATGTATTTTAATGCAATTTCACTAAAAACTTCATCCATTTTATATGTAATCGTGTGTCTATAATGCATAATTATTCCAGGACCACGTCTGCTACCCTGGAGTTGAGCGTGCCTCGTGCCGGTCTGGGGAGTACCCAGTGGGACCCCATCCTGATACTAGCTGTTACTGCTGCCTTATAGTATGATCCCACATGATCCCAACTGCTGCTCCATGATGTGCTGCATCGTGTGAGTCATCTGGGACCCATCTGCTGCTCCATGATGTGCTGCATCGTGTGGGTCATCTGGGTCCCATCTGCTGCCACATGATGTGCTGCATCGTGTGGGTCATCTGAGACCCATCTGCTGCCACATGATGTGCTGCATCGTGTGGGTCATCTGGGACCCATCTGCTGCTCCATGATGTGCTGCATCGGGTGGGTCATCTGGGTCCCAACTGCTGCTCCATGATGTGCTGCATCGTGTGGGTCATCTGGGTCCCAACTGCTGCCACATGATGTGCTGCATCGTGTGGGTCATCTTCTGTTACTAGCTGACGGTTGTTGCGGAGTTCGATCATTGATCTAAGATGTTACTGTAGTTTTTTGATGAATTACGCGTCACGATGTTGGTGACGTTTTCAGATCAATAGCTTTTGGAAGTAGATTTGACTTTCGAGTATAATTAATTCCAATTGGATTACCAAATTTGTGTGTGAATCTAAACTTGAACTTTGAATTTGGTTTATTACATTACAAGTGTGAATTTTCGTTTTTATTTTATTTTATACCTTGCCTGATTACTGATCTTAGTACTAATTGTCTAGTCTAGTTGCTCCCATATGAATAACCAGATATACCCTCACATAGTGACTCACAATAACAGTATGGATCCTCACCTAGTCACTTCCTATACCAGACAATGCGGTCATCCTACTGTGCCAAATGATATATATCGAGCTGGTACATGAGTAATATCCAAGTTTTCAGAAAAAAGTTATAGGATAGTTATTGAGTGATTGTTCCTCTTTACAGTTTAGGAACGTCGCAATGAGTAATTTATGCATTTTTATGGTAGAAATATTTTCTATAATCATTCATAATATTTGCACCCATCTTCGTTTGAGCTGAAAATCACGTTAGACGTGTTGCACTCTATGGGATGCATAAAATAGTCGGCGTAAGTATATCAACTAACTCTCTTCAGAGCTTTTATGGGGATGATGCAATGAATACAAGAAGTTGCTGGACGCAGATGGGTCCCAGATTTCACTATGGAGGTAGTTATCCCGTTAGGAAATTTCAGTTTGAATGACGATTTAAAAAACGAGTTATTCTAAAAACTTGGTTCCAGAGAGTAGGAAGCTGTTGTCACAGACAGTCCCACCATTTCTTTTAAGAAACTCGCTGAACAATTTTCCATAGACCATGCAACCGTGCTATCAACTGAAAAATATTGGAAAAGCTTCAAAGATCAGTAAATGCCACCCACACGAACTCTCTCCAGAGAATCTGAAACAGCTTGTTGCTCGTTGTGAATAATTGCTTTCACGACCCTTTTGAGCATCATTTTTAGGTAAGCTTGTTACAGGTGATAAGTGGATCTTTTGTCATAACATTAAAATCTGTCAATTGTCGATCAGTCGAGAACAAAAATCAGTTCAACAACCGAAGAGAATTTCATTTAAAGAAACTTATATTAAGCGTGTGGAAAGATATCAAAGGAATTGCCCTTTACAACGGGTTATTAACAATTAACCAATTAGTGTTAATGTTTACAGTGATTAACTTCCTAGTTTGAAAACAGCTGTGAAGAAAAAGCAGCCCTCTTTTGGGAGTAGAAAAATTGTCACCATCCATCGCGATGATACTCGTCCTCAGCATGACTGACCATAAATCTCTTGGAAGAGCTTCGTTGGAAAATTTTATTGCATCCACCCTAATTTTATGACCTTGCTCCTTTTGAATACCATTTGTCTCGGGTACTACAGAACTATTTGTATAGTCTTATTTTGACATCAAAAGAAAAGACTGAAAATGAGTTTGATTCATACTTCGTTTCAAATCATAATTAACTTTACAAGTGTGAGATTTATAAATTTGTTGACAGATAGAATGATGTTCTAGGGATGAAAGGTTATTTCAACGAACAAATATTTTCATGACATAAATATTTTCAATATTTTCAACAAATAGGGAACAAAATATAACAATAGAATGTGGTCAAAGGAACGAACCGTTTAGTCTATTCTTGGGTTGCTACTCAAGTCCCATATCGTTTAACGTAAAGGTATCAGTCACGCACATGCACTTCAATTACTCATAGATATTTCAGCCACGTGCATACGAGTACTCTTTACGTGCATACGAGTACCCAAACACACTGCAATCATACACAGGCCCCAAGAGGAAAGGGGAAGGATGTGAAATTATTACTTTGCAGAACTGGGGAGACTCCTCATCCAATATTCATCAAGACGATTTTTGAATGTGGTAACAGTTCCAGTTGAAGCGACATTTTCGGGTAGCTGGTTCTAGGTTCGTGCAATTTTAACTGGAAATAAGTTTATACTCTGAAATGTCGTGAAGGTTCTTATTATTAGTTCATGACCATTATTTCTGGTTTGTACGTTATCGTCTCTGTCAAAAAGCGATTCTGGAGCTACATTGTCAAAACAATTGAGATATTTATAGGTTTTGATGAGTTGTCCTTGCAGTCTTCGGTGTTCTAATGAGATGAGCTCAAGCTGCTGAAGACGCCTTTTGTAGCTGAAATTACACAGTACAGGAATTATCTTCGTTGCTTAACGCTGATTTTTTTGTCTTTTATTAATGTTTCTTCGTAGGGAGACCAGAGCTGCACTGCATATTCTAGATGTGGCCGTACTAACACTTTATAGAACGGTAAGATGCTGTTTTTTGACTTGTATTCAGAGTTTCTTGCACTGCAACTAAGGAACCTATTGGCATTTCTGACACTTTTTTCTACTTGTTTGACACGCTCGAGTTTTTCAGTGAAAATGATACAACATCTCTTTGTTGCTGTACTGGTTCAATAGGTTTGTCCTTCGTTGCATGTTAGAAATGCTGATGATTAGCACCAACGTATATGACAGAACATTTGTCAGTGTTGAAGCTCATTTTCCAGGTTTCGGTCGACTGAAGTAGACGATTGAGATCTGATTGAATAGTCAATACTCTGTGACTAAGTTTCTTGTCGTTGGCGAATTTGTTGGTTTTACTGATGATCCCCTTCGTTGAAGATCGTTGATATACATGATGAAGAGGAGCGGGGCAAAAACGCTCCCTTGGAAGACTCCTGATGTTATATGCGTCAGATCACTGGATTGATCATGGATCATCACTTTTTGAGTGCAACCAGTGAGCTATTTTCGCATCTGTTCAAATACAGTACCATTCAAAATAAATATCATTTACATATGTTAAAAGTAATGAGTGGTCTCATTCACCTTCGTTATTGACGCTGGTCATCAATATGTACAATTATTGAATTGTTCAGGACCTATAAATACTGTATCTCAACGATTTTTAAGATGCTAGTCTGGAAGAGCGTTTCAACAGAAATGATAAGATACGAGCTATAAATAGCTACTAAAAACTAATAATAAGAAATTGCTGAACATCCATGTTCTAAATTTCTTTCCAGTTAAAATTTCTGGACTCTGGAACCAGCTTCTTGGAAATACTGTTTCTACTGGCACTGTGAATACATTCAAAATTTGTATTGACAAATATTGGATAAGGAGCCATTTAGTAATATGAAATACTGATTCAATATATGACCAGAACTCCGGTATTCAATTGAGTGCAACTAGTTCACACTCATTGTGTACTACTGACCCTATAAATATGAATTATATTTCACGAGCCCAGTAATCAATGCCTATCACGAACCGTACTATTATTGTGAACAAGTCATTGAATATAATTATGCGAATCAAAAAGTCTTATGACTATTTGTACTACTCGTCCAGTAATTAATAAGTACGACTCATATGGAACCTATGACCACGAGTCATTCAATTATTGTGTCCCCACGATTGATACAATTAAAAGTGTTATGTCATGAGTATATAATTAATGAGTATCGCCAGCCATCTCATTGTCTACCACGGGTCATAAAATTTGAAGCTAAATAACATTACCGTGTACCACGCCTCACATAGTATGTTCTACTAGTCATGTAGTTTCTGTGTGCCCTGAGTCATGTAGCCATTATGTACCATAAGTCATGTACTTATGAAACAAGAGACATCTAATAGTTACGTATAGCGAGTCATGTGATAATTGAGTATAATGAGTCTGATAATTATGACATACCACGAGTCTTATTTTCTGTACCGTAAAGTTATATTCATGTCACGTTAGAGTTATAAAACTACTGTTACTAAAAGGCATCTAACAGCTGGTCATCGTGATAATTGTGTGACCATTGTGTACCATGAGTCATATAACTATTGTATACCATGAGCCATATGACTATTGTGTAATATGTGTAATATGAGTCAGATAATTGCTACTTAAAAATTGATGACTAAGAGTATGACTGTCACTCCCCCTATTTTTTTGCTCCTGATGCCAGCGTGTGATTGAGGTGCTTGTGCGTAACTGAAAGGAGTGAGCGTGGTCAAAGTATTTAAACGTGATTGAGGCCTTAACTTCAGACGGCATAGGACTTGGGTAGCAACTAATGAATGGACCAATCGCCTCGTTCGTGTTGCCATATTTTATTCATTTTAAGTTCTCTACGGAGGCGCGCTATTGTCTAGTCCAGGGGTCGGCAAAGTGGTCGATATCGACCCCTGGGGGTCGAGGACGAAACTCAAGAGGTCTATAAATTTATGGGGGTCGGAAGGGGGTCGATTTAGGATATATATGGTTGAAGCTGGTTTTAGCCATGCGAATGCAATTATAACAAAGCAGAGAAATAGACTAAGCTTGGAAAACCGTGGTGATTTACGGTTAAAGCTAACCAATTTTAAACCAAATATCAATAGCCTTGCTGCCGCTCATCAAGCTCATCCATCTCATTAATATCAAGTTTATTGAAAAATAGGTAAGCTAATGTATTTTTCATTATTCTTTTTTGATAAAAACATATTGCGTATTTCCATGGCAGTTAATATTATTGTCAAGTAGCACATTTGTTTTATATAATTAAGTTCATATAAATTTTTTAAGATAAGTATTGTTACAGTTCGAAACAGTCAAAATTCTCCATAGGTAGGTAAACTTCTATTCTTTTATTTTTTACTTTACATCAGTGAAGACTGCTTCTTTCTCTTAATATATATCTTCAAACATTGTATAGGGTACAACACAAGATTGGTTTGGTTTCTAACATTTCTCTTTATTTTTTGGTCATCAAAAATGTCAATAATGGTTTAACTTTTTTTTTACCTAGTTGTATGTGTGTGTGCATGGAGGGGGTCGATGTAAGTACAAATATCCTATGAAGGGGTCGACGGGTAAAAAAGTTTGCCGACCCCTGGTCTAGTCGAACACACCGTTTTTCTACTGCATCAGGGTTGAACACCTGAACCTCGACCTAGTTAACACTGAAACTCATATAAGTTAATTATTCACGCCACTCTTTTCTAATCAGGTTCCATCAATAAACTTAATCGTGAGGCTCGGTGATTGAAGTGAAGTCATGATTGGAACCGTGTTTCAAATAATAGAGTACAAGCAGTCGAAAATATATCTATACGAAGAGGTTATTTAATGAATAAAAGATGTAACTGAGATTTGGAGCAGGATGATGATCTCAAAGCTTATGATGGTAATCATGAAATAAATTTGAATGTACGAGTATAGCACAAGATAAAATGCTTCGCAATAACAACACACAACGATTTAAACTGAAAACAGCTAAATATTGGTTGAAACTAAAAACACCGACATACTGGCATTGTACAAAATATTCTCGGTTGAGTACACAAAAATCCTAGTAGTCTACACATAAATCCTGGTAGTATACACAAAAATCTTGGTAGTGCGCACAAAAATCCTGTAAGTGCACAAAAAATCCTGTAAGTGCACAAAAAATCTTGGTGGTATACACAAGAGTCCTGGTACTGCACACAAAAATCTTGGTAGTGAGCACAAAAATCCTGTAAGTGCACACCAAAATTCTGGTGGTATACACAAAAGTCCTGTTAGTGCACACAAAAATCCTGGTAGTGCACACAAATATCCTGGTAGTATACACAAAAATCCTGGTAGTTTACACAAGTTGCAAACGGCTCGCTGTGATGTACCGAAATCGACGGCGGTTTCCTTGGCGACCGCTCAGTGGTCTCGCATGCCATATTTATTCAAACTTGTTTTCCAATTTCTGTCGTTATTTCTTTAACTTCACTCACAGTTTTAGGTATTACATCGCCTCTTAAGCTTTTTGATATCGAGACTCAAACGCCACCGCATGAAATCCATTACGACGAACTCGTGTTCTTCTTCTATAGCTGCTTGTACTCAGGCAGCTATAAACAGAATATAAGCAGCTACTCATTCTCTCTGTTTGATTCCTGTTTTCATGATATGTGTACAAGCATTTGGTTCGATACTTAATCGCAGTAAATATCTCTTGGATTTATCTATTATACTTCTTTGCCTTTTGATGGTCAAAGAAACAATAAAAGACATTTCTTCAAACCTTGGCTTCTCATTTTTTGAAAATGAAATTAAAAAAACGTTCAAGCGTTCTCAGTTATCAGGTTGTAACGAAAGTTTTGTCCATTTTTTTAGTTATAATTTTAAGACATTATTACATCAGTTAAACTTATAAATGACACATGTATAGCCATCTAAATCCCTAAAATAATATTTCTTCCTTCAAATTTTGTTGAAATTATTACAATAAATTACTATTGTTGACCTCAGGATATTCTCCAAGTAAAGAACACATTAGGTATATTTTACTTTATAAATTTCAGGAGGACATTGCAATTTCAGTAGTAAGATCTTTCAAAGACACTTATGGAAATAATGTGGTGAATGAAAAGACCTGTAGCATCACATCGCTGCTCATGCTCCATTTTCAAGTTATGCGTATTAATTAATCGCGTACAAATTAAATCGTACTTTTTACAATAAATTTCCTGTATTTTTGTAATTAGGTTTTTGTAACTTTAAGTGAGATTCTTGTTAATTTTTAAATATTAAAAATTCGCTGTAATTTGTAAAACCATTCTTAGTACGAAAGAACTGTCGCTATGGTTCTTTCTTAAAAAAGTTCACCCCTGAGGAGACTCCCAGAGCCCAAACCGACGTGAACCTGAACGTAGCTTTTAAGAGATAACACCGTAAGTGACAGT
>VCRD01001760.1:55749-116251 GCA_006783055.1 Trinorchestia longiramus
TTAAAACTCAAGTATCTTTTATAGAATTCCATGTTCACTGAAGCAACTTTTGCTCAGTTTCTAATTTCAAAAATAGCCCTTTTTAATGAGGATTAGATTCCTTGTTCATTTAAAGGGGATTTACTCTTTTATCTTTCTATAAGGTTATATTCCAGCTCTCTTGAATAAATTTTGATTAAACTGCCTTACTACTGCATTTCAATTTGATTAGCCGTGTCATTGCTTAGGTTTGCTACGGGTAATACTTGTGTTTGTTTATTTCTGTGAAGATGTGAAAATTAAGCTCGACCTTCTCTTCCAGACACCTGGCGGTCCTGCTCTCAGCCTCCACAACTTTCACAGTTTCCCCCTTCACAGCTTCTTCACTTTCTTCACCTCAGCCTTCTTGTTCAACACAACTCTCAGCCTTCTTGTTCAACACAACTTTCAGCCTTCTTGTTCATCACAACTCTCAGCCTTCTTGTTCATCACAACTTTCATCTCAGATTTCACTGCTCTCAGTGCTCATTGCTCTCACTCAGCACTGCTCTCAGTGCTCATTGCTCTCACTCAGCACTGCTCTCAGCGCTCATTGCTTTCATTTTATCGTTGCCCTTTTAAATCATATTCCTGATCATATTCCTGATCATATCCTGACCATATTGCTGATCATATTCCTGATCATATTTCTTGATCATATTTCTTGATCATATTCCTGATCATATTCCTGATCATATTTCTTGATCATATTTCTTGATCGTATTCCTGATCATATTCCTGATCATATTGCTGATCATATTTCTTGATCATATTTCTTGATCATATTCCTGATCATATTCCTGATCATATTCCTGATCATATTCTTGATTCTATTTTCGATCATATTCTCTATCATTACCTCTAGTTCCAATCTCTTTCACTCGTGGACTACGGATGTCTTCTGTCCACCAGCTGCCCTACGGATCTATAAATAAACAAAAGCTGAGTATCCGTCTTGTCATTGAATTCCCCAACTAGAGGTGCACCAGTCGACTCCCTTAACCTTACCTTCTGATACTTGTTAAAAACACTAACACCTGGCAACCCCAGCCAGGCACCCACCAAAAAAAATAACAGACCTGTAGAAGAGGATTTCTCTTTTCGAAAAGGATGACTTCTGCCGAAAGATTGAATTAAGAAAAGGACGCTTTAAAGGACTTAATTTTGAGAGATTGTAAACTATTATTGATGAAAGCTCTAACAGTACAACTAGAAAACTGAGCAAAGAGTTTAATGTGAGCCATATGACCATATATTGTGAAATGATAAAACCTAATCTCTTTGCTCAGTAATCTAATTGTACTGGAAGGGTTTTCATCAATGACAGCCTGCAATTCCTCAGAATTGAGTCCTTTGGAGCGTCCTTTTCTTGGTTCGCCATCTAGACTGAAGTCATCCTTTCTGAAACGTGAAAATCATCTTCTCTAGGTCTTTTCATTCACTATATCATTTTCCCAAGTGTTTTTGAGGGATCTTGCTGAAATTGTTGTATTGACCTTCTAAAATTCATAAATTATAATATCTCTAATGTGTTTTTTACTCGGAGTGTACATTTGAGTAAATAATAATTATCTAATATAATAATTTCAACAAAATCTGATAGAAGCAATATTATTTTAGGGATTCAAAGGGCTACACATAAGTCAGTCATAAGTTAAATTGATGTAATAATGCCACAAAACTATAACTCAAAACATGGACAGAAGTTTTGTTATCACATGTACTAAATTTAGTCCATTTTTCACGTTGAAGTAACATGTAAGAACTTCCAAACATTGACAATGCTGGTCCAACGTAATTTCTTTGCAGTTTTCCCTCCAAAACATTTTCGCCTATTGATTTTGGTTCAATGTTCATTTTCTAATCGTGTGCTAGCCAACACTACGTCAGTGTGTCTCCCTCCCAACGTTTCCTTCAATATTTTAACAAAATAAATGTGTACAGGATAATTCAGTTTTTTATTTGTAGAACTACATAAAGTATTAATGCATAAATTGCTCCAGTGGGTCAATCACGTAGATTATTGCACAAACCAGTGTAAATATCACATGACGCATGGATCATTGATACTTAGCAGCACCTGTTGAAATTCTTTATAAGCCTTCATAGTTTCAACATTATGCCCATTATTTTTTCTTGCCAGAGTAGCTGTGACTCATCTTTGTTCTTCACGTAGGGACAATGTTAGGACGCAAAATGTAATGAAATTTAGTTGTCAAGTTATTTTTCAATAAAACTCCTAAAATCCTGAAGTAATACATAACCAGTATAATGAATATCATACCTGGAAACCATATAATTCTGTTAACATAGAAAAATTAAAACAAATAACTTGAAATGTTCGGGTAAATTAATGATTCCACATATAAATGCAAAGATAATTAATAATTATTGAAACGGCCAGTAGTTTAATAAACGTCGTTGAAAACTGTTCACATCATAGTACGTCGGAAAGTGAATGAAAGCCAAGCCGAAGTTGTTTCTCGTACTCCGTTAGAAGTATTGGACATCATAATACAGTAGCTACAGATATGTCTCACTTGAATAGTAGAGCCACTGATTTGATGCATACTGTAATCTCATTGCAAATTTTGAATCTTCATTGAAATAACTTCTACAGATACTTTCTGAATGTTTATTTGTATATTATCTTACAATATATAGGAGTCTTTCTTTGTAAATTAATAGTCATCGTACATTGCAGGTAGAACCAGACGGAGTCTCCCGAAGTTACATGACTTGTATTCAAATAAACAGCTTCCGGTGCTGCATTGAAGCAGCCCGACGCTGTGTAATTCTGCACAGGCGTGTAGCCTCAACCCTTCATTCTTGGAGGACACCCAAAATGTTAGGAGTGTAAAGATTACCTTCATTGAATGGCTCACTCGTACTTCTCTTTATGATGAATTATTAACATTTTCCGGTAATTTGAAAACAAAAACAATTATTTCATCTCTGTTCCTAAACTCTGATTCAGAAATTAACTTGATTATTAAAGCACAGACTGCGCCAACATAACTTCCTTTTTTCAAATGTAGTTCCTTCCAAAAAAAGAAATTATGTTGCTACTATCAAATTTTTATTCATTTAAAAAAAAGTTAGTTTCTAGTTTAGAATGTTGTTCATTTTAAGGTTTATCCGATATGATTAATTTCTTAAGATATCAATAAAGGTGTCCTATAATGGTCGCCAAATTTGAATCCGGCTACATTTTTGTGTTTGCCAATTGCTTTTTATCACGCCAATTAAGAGGTTTTTAGAATACTTGTGTGCGTTGTGTCGTGGGATAGTTTACAACTGAACAAAGCGTTCGGCCCAACGAAGGAGGAGTGATGCGAACAGTTCGAACGCCTCGGACCTTTTTGACGAGAATTGTTGCACCCAATGAATGTGTATTCCCAAACAAATAACACCACCAGCTTGGTCGACTGGTGAGCGAATCTGCTTGCGAGCGGAAAGACCCGGGTTCGAATCCCGCTGCCGACATGGTTGACGCGGCTAGAAATACGGCATGGGACTTGGGTAAACAACCGAATAATTATCGAAGTAATTATCCGACCCAAGAATGGGCCAGAAGGTTCGTTCCTATAGCCTCATTCTATTCTATTCTATTCTATTCTATTCTAACTAGTTCGGCTGCAACGGCCAAATTGTCAGGACGTAGCAGCGAGGGCATCTCGACTCATTCGCAGTATCGAATTCTGCATAAAGATCTTTATATGAGTGCGCACAAAATTCAACTTCTGTACCATCTTCAGACGGAGGCAATTTGCTGACTGGGTTGTGGAGAAACTTGTGGCCGATGAAAATTTTGAAACCAAAATCATCTTCAGTGAAGAGTCCCACTTCCACTTGAGTAGAATTGTTAATAAACAAAACTTCTGATTTTAGGGAAATGAGAGTACTCGAATAATGCAAGAGCGGCAAATGCATTTGCTGAAAGCGACTGTAGTGCGATTTTTGGGTAAGCGGAGTACTTGGACTGTTCTGCTTTGAAGATGATAAGGGGAATGGGGCTACCATTAAAATAAAACGTCACCGTGACATAATAACCCCTAAATCTCGGTTGAATTTGAAATATACGGAGATTAACACTCTGATTTCCGCAGGATTGAACAACCTGCCACGCTTTGCGTCAAACCCCTTCATTATTCCCACAAAAATTTCCTCAACTAGTGATATCGTTTCACGGTGACGAGGAATGGTCACCAAGGTCTTCGTAATCTTACCCCTTGTGATTTTTTTATGATGGTATGTGAAATCCCAGTATACGTTAACAAACCACGGACAATTCCTGAATCAGGCGTGTTATTGCAGGATCGAACCACATATCTATGAGAGTTATCAGAAATTTCGAAGAGTGCAGAAATGTATGTGGACTCAATGCAGGTGAATATATCAACGATGTTTTTATACTCAAACGGGAGACATAACTCATTAGAAATAGGCAAAATATAGCTATGTTTATAAAAATATGTTTCAATTATTCACCTTTCCAATTCGGCGTTCTTTATGGAACTTTATATATATAACCTATCAACAAGGAATTCGCTAGTCGTAGATCCGATGCAGAATTTATTCGAAGTAACGTGTATCACCTCGTTAAAATACACCTCAAGGAGAAATTATTTTAAAATTAAGAAATATGCAGTCATTATTCTGCATGCAGCTACGTATCAATTTTCCCAAGTAGATATCCATATTTATTTCGATGATCAAAAACTGCATCTCCCACCGTCTAAGGGCGATCACGCGAAGTGCATATTTCTTAACGCTGAAACCTGGGGGAGGGAGAATGCAACGTCACTCCCAAACATCGTACGATCGCTTCAAAACGGACGAGTCCAAAGAAACCCTTTCACGGTTTCAGAACAGCGTTGCCAAATCCGGTATTTCAAAATTTGGCCTTTTTTGAAAACATTTGGCTTAGCGATTTTAGGTTTGGCCATTTCCCCCCTCATTATTTGGCCTATACCTAACATGTTCATATCGTTAATATTTTCTCTATTTAGACACATTTACTTTAAAGTGAGTTTATATATATTCCACAAAGGGATATTTTTATTTGAATAAAATTTGAATTGGAAAGAAATGTAGAAAGGACGGGAACAAAATCTGTTTGATGCTGAACTGATACAAACTCAATTGCGATCCCGCTTCGTTGGCTCTCTGTTACATAATTACTCTCTTTCACGTAGGCAAAAATATTATGGATATTCCTGGTTTCAGAAGAGTCAGAGTTACCAGAAGGGCCTTTTTTCGAGTGAATTTTCTAATTCTGACTTTATTTGAGAACACGCGGCGCAGCCTTGATACAGGAGTTGTTTTGCGGTCTTTGGAAGGGAGAGGGGAGATCATCTCTCCTACTCGAGTAGAGTAGGAGAGATGAGCGGAAGATATTCAATGGAGAGATCATCTCTCCTACTTGTGTAGAGCAAGAGAGAGGAGCGGAAGATATTCAATGGAGAGATCATCTCTCCTACTTGTGTAGAGTAAGAGAGAGGAGTGGAAGATATTCAATGTGAAGAGAATAAACCCCAGGGACAGACCCCCACCACTCAATACATGTGCGCAGAGCGCTCATTTCTATTCCCCTCCTAGTATCCCTTTCCGTTTCACCCCTATACTTAGGTGCACCCTGTGCCAAACTCTCCCTCAAATCTTTCCTATTGGTACCGACTTCACTTGATACATGATGTTCGGCCATTTTACTATTCTTGGCCATATTTTAGTCTAACCAACATAATAATGTCTTTAATATTTTCTATAATTCGGGCATATATATGCCATATTATCTTACTGACATTGTTCAAAACAATATTTTTATAGATATTATTATTTTGAAGCAAAATGTAGAAATGACGGGTATAAAATACGTTTGATACTAAAATGATACATGTTAAAATCCTGTTTTGTTTAATATCTATCACATGACCACTCTCATCCATGCAGGGAAAAATATATCGAAATGTTGTTGATAGGTGAAATGATATACGTATGATAGGTGAAATGATATACGTATGATAGGTGAAATGATATACGTATCTAAGTATACGTACTGAACAAAATCGTGTGATATGTCAGATGCATTTAAAATCTTTTGCTGATTGGTCCAAACAACATTTTGAACCAGGTCAATAAAGGAGAATTAACGTAATTTTCGATGGCATTAAGCTATCAACAGATGGCAACAATAATACGGGAAAATTTAATCAATTGATTAGAGATCCTAAAATATATTTCGGAATAAAATACCACAACATACATTTATCTTCTAGCTTTGCATACATCGTCATGAAAATTTCAAGGAATTATCGACCTGTGCATTTCACTGCCATGCAATTCTATCTAGTAATGCCTCCGCCTAGAGAATGGTTGACCATTCAATTACGGCTAAAAATATACCAAGAGACAGAATACATCCTAGTGTTTTAGATGCTATAATTAGAAGATAAGTTCCCCTTATTAACAATTCGATGTGCTATAAAAATCTTGTAATGTCAGGTACAACGTTTCAATACTGTAAATCAGGGGTCGGCAAAGTGGTCGATATCGACCCCTAGGGGTCGAGGACAGAACTCAAGGGGTCGATAAATTTATGGGGGTCGGAAGGGGGTCGATTAAGGATATATATGGCTGAAGCTAGTTTTAGCCATGCGAATGCGATTCTAACAAAGCAGAGAAATAGACTAAACTTGGAAAACCGTGGTGATTTACGGTTAAAACTTACCAATTTTAAACCAAATATCAATAGCCTTGCTGCCGCTCATCAAGCTCATCCATCTCATTATTATAAAGTTTATTGATAAATAGGTAAGTTAATGTATTTTTCATTATCCTGTTTTCATAAAAATTATATTGTGTATTTCCATGGCAGTTAATATTATTGTCAAGTAGCACATTTGTTTTATTTAATTAAGTTCATATCAATTTTTCAACGATAAGCATTGTTAGATTTCGAAACAGTCAAAATTCTCTATAGGTGGGTAAACTTCTATTCTCTTCTTTTTTAATTTATATCAGTGAAGACTGCCTCTTTCTTTTAATATACATCTTCAAACATTGTATAGGGTACAACATAAGATTGGTTTGGTTTCTAACATTTCTCTTTATTTTTGGTTATCAAAAATGTCAATAATGGTATGATATTTTTTTTCACCTATTTGTAAGTGTGTGTGCATGGAGGGGGTCGATGTAAATACAAATATCCTATGAAGGTGTCGACGGGAAAAAAAGTTTGCCGACCCCTGCTGTAAATCATGCATTCCCTACGGCAATGCAACCAGCACCAGCAAAGTCAAAATCAAATGATTCCTTTCCATTTCACTAGAATACTCAAGGCTAGAAAATGAGGTGGATTTTTTTCAAACAGTAATTTAGGTACGTCTACATCATTAATTTCGATGGTTAAATTAAAAATTTTTAAACATTCTTTGCGGTAACATACGTAAAATTGTGTATTTTGCCTGTTTTTGGCCTTTTTCGGTTTAAATTTGGCCATAATGAGCACTTAGTATCTGGCAACCGTAAGCCCGCTTTAAAAAATTGAGCTGCCACTCACTCCCAGAATTGTTACGTTCGTACCAAAAGTGTTACATTTTGCTTACAATTCATCATTTTATCACTTTTGGTACAACTTCATCAGATGCTGTTACTATTTCAATGTTCAAAGTTGGTTGACAGTGAATGATGTTTGAAGCAATTGAATGTCAAAGAATCGTTTCAAACGCTTGTACAGAGTATGTGTAGGGCCGCTAAAATATCGTGAATATTTTAGTATTAAATAATATTAAATTTAGTAATATTTTAGAGTTAATTTTTATACGTATTTAACGTCATTTGAAACTAGTATTTTAAAGTTAAAAATTCAATCGTAGTTCCAACTCCAAATTGTCCCTCTCGTTTAGAGAACACCATAGTCAACCACGAGCCTGTAGGCTAAGTGCCCGTCAGTTTCTTCTCCGTCGTTCCCCAGTGTACAGTAATCTTATTCGCGCTTTCAGTCTCTCTGACGGGTTTCAGTTTCAGTTTCGGTCAGGTTCAGTTCAGTTCAGTTCAATTCCAGTCTCAGTCTACGAATTTCTCAATTTCGGTCCTTGATCTCGGCTCTAACTTCTACTGATTTTGATCGTGTCCAATAATAAATCTGCAAGCTACGAAGCCGATCGTATCACTTCCCCACGAAGAACATCACCCACGAAATTATTACAACGGAAAATAACACGTTCCCTAAACTCGTGACTCTAAAGTGGAACTGAACTGAACCTGACCGAAACTGAAACCTGAAACTGAAACTGAAACCCGTCAGAGAGACTGAAAGCGCGAATAAGATTACTGTACACTGGGGAACGACGGAGATGGAACTGACGGGCACTTAGCCTACAGGCTCGTGGTTGACTATGGTGTTCTCTAAACGAGAGTTACAATTTGGAGTTGGAACTACGATTGAATTTTTAACTTTAAAATACTAGTTTCAAATGACGTTAAATACGTATAAAAATTAACTCTAAAATATTACTAAATTTAATATTATTTATTACTAAAATATTCACGATATTTTAGCGGCCCTACATATGTATTTGAAACACGTTTTGTTTTGCTGCATCCCACCGCTGTGCAGTTCGAGAGTAGATGAGGCAGTGGCAAATAACAGCATAAACTTGATTAGTTCTAACTATTGTGGGAAAATGACTATCTTACTAAAAACTTAAGTATTTATTATTAAATCAAATTTCCGATCAGTTTTTGTCATATAGTACATTCCATGCAATTGATCCATAAAACGTTAATATGGGAAAAATGTACATAATATGATTCTCCTTCGGTTGAAAATTTCCAATAATACAATAAGTACAAAACATGGATAATTAAGTACCGAAGAAGGGAAACTCACTTTAGAAGACAAGTACCGCGTTAGTAAAAAAGAATCAGCGAAATTTTGCAATGATGTTTCGTAAGAGACAGGCGGTGATGGTCTTCGTTGAAAGTTCACTAAGCCTTCTCTGATTGTTTTTTTTACCCGTGTGTGGAGTGGCCATTTTCTCTGCTAAATATTTTAGTAAAAAAACAGATTGCAGTTGAATTGTATTACCTGCCTTGTATTACCATCTTTTGTATTTGAAATGTCCATTTGCTGACACTAACTGTACACACTGGAAGCTCTCCCAACAATTAAGTTAATAACAGAAGAGAATTTGTACATCAACACTGAAAAAGGAACTACTCTCTGAAAAGTTAATAAACATTTTTATTTTTCTATCTATATATGCAGAGAAAATGAACTTAGCATTAGAACACGATTTTTTATGTGTTGGAATATATTGAAAAAAACATGCTCAAACAATGTTCTGATAATATTTTATTATATAAGTTCAACGGCAAAAAATTCTACAGTTAGCTTGATGTAGGAGTACTATGTTCAACGAGTGCATAATAAGAGTTTAGGAGCACGTTGCAAGAACGCATAAACAGGCAGTTGCGCGTGTGTAAAAATTGTGCATTATTTAATAGCTTTTAAAATTTGTTACGTTTTAGTTGAATCTAGTACGTTTTGAGATGAAAGGCTGTTACTATTCTCGAAAACCTTCTGGCAACCTTAGCTTGCCAGTGCCAGATTGCCAGTGTTGTAGCAACGACAAAAGAAGTGGGATTATCACGCGTTGGTGTGTCGCGCCGGGAGTGTGTTTACCTATTCCATAGTTTTCGGCTTATGAATATCTTCTCAGGTGTTACATGTATGCGTGATTACATGCTAGTTATCCCAGTCACTGTGTGAAAATTACCGCGTGGGCTGAAAATCATGGGGGGAGGATGCTCACTGAGATATATTATCCTTTAACTTCCTTTTACTTTCTCTTCGTGATATACAATTTTTGTTTTTTCAACGAACTATGTGAGTGGTTCGCGGAGTCACGTTGTAGAAATAGACGACTACTTCTCACAACAGGGGACTAAATTTGAGTGAACATTACGAAGTGATTCTTCCTGTGCTGAGCAAGAAGCGATGGCTTACAAAATCATGGACTAACTGAAAAGTTCAACTATTTTCATTCAAAAAATACTTTTCTCCTACATACTAGCATTTCCAACATTTGGTAGTCACAGTCAGTCGGCAGAAAAAGTGAACAGTTTTTCTCGAAATGAACTTGTTCACGACTAGGAATGAATACGAGTCCTGTATCTGATGTGTGGTGTAAGCAAGGCAGACTTCAATTGATGATGGATAGTGCATTGCTACTCTTCCGTTGTTATTTTTTATTTACTATAATGAAAAAAATATTACATTTGTGCCTGATATCTTGGAAGTACCTGATGTGTACCTAAAATGGTATTGCATAGTGCTGTATTCATAACCTAAAAAACACCCTGACACTCATAGTTCCGAAGCACTAAAAGTTGTATGTCATATGTTCAAAGGAACGATAAACAGAAGCTTTGTGCTCGTAAGTCAATTCATACCAGGACTCGTAACATAAATCTCGTACTATGATGACGCAATCATTTAGTATATGTCAATGCTTGTTTCATGTACAAAGTGGCGCGTAAGGAACACCTTTTAGAAAATTATCAACAAAAAACTGTGAAAGGAAAAGAGATCGGCATGATTGTAAATGATCGAGAAGATCTTAATGTTTAATGAAAAATCAAGTATGGAATTGATTAATTAATTTGTTTGTAATTAATACTTGATTGATTAATTAACTAATTATCGATTTCCTTAAGAGGGGGTGTTTTTATACGCCACCTTGTATTATCAATTAGTTGCATTTACTAAACTCATTTGTTGTATTGCATCAGTGTCAACAGTCAATTGGAACTTAATTTAGGCAATGAAAGTGAATTTGCATCGTAAATAATTAATTTAAAAACTACCACAGGAGCAAATTGATATAAATCAATCTAGGTGCCTGCTCCGAATTTTGTGTCATGATTCATTTTCAAATTAAAATTTCGCTTCAATTAATTGGTATTTTGTTCGGTATCTGTTTCTGCTTGCTATGACATCGCATAAAGTATCATACTTACATTAATTACTCTGATATGGAAACTTCGAGTAAGATACAAATCGCAACAGAGAAAGTAGTCTTTGACCTAGAAGGTTTCAGCCATAGCACCTTGACCTTCATTTTACAGGCAAATTCTGCCTAGGTGCAAACTCGTACTCGTGGCTATCACCTTAGAGCAAACTCGTACATGTGACAATCACCTAGAAGCAAACTCGTACATGTGACACTCACCTTGGAGCAAACTCGTACATGTGACAATCACCTAGAAGCAAACTCGTACATGTGACAATCACCTAGAAGCAAACTCGTACATGTGACAATCACCTTGGTGCAAACTCGTACATGTGGTAATCGCCTTGGTGCAAACTCGTACATGTGGTAATCGCCTTGGTGCAAGCTCGACGCACGTGTGACAATCACCTTGAAGCAAACTCGCACGTGTAGTAATCACCGAGGTGCGTGCTGGTCGTACGTGAGGCAATCACTCGAAAATTAACCCCAACACTTTATCAGCGCTTAGAACCATGGAAAGGAGAAAATGAATTCTAAGGAAAAAATTCGGTGCCAATTTTGAATTTGGGTGCGAAGTACAAGCCAACTTCCAGAAACAGTGCATTCAACTAGCCTAACTGGTTGTAGTTAGTGATCAGGAATTCTATTTGCCCACTTGCAATCATTTTATAATATTGCCGAAAGTTAACCTTGATAAGAACAATAATTAATTTACACTGAATAAATTTACCTTATGAATTTTTTCTTCATTCTACAACATGGTATGGAGGGTTCTATGTATGATGTTCTGGTTAACGGTAAATTCGAAACAAAATTTGAAGCATATATATATATATATATATATATATATATATATATATATATATATATATATTCCCGTCGTTCCGTCTGCTTTGATGTTATTTTAGTAATAGTCTTTTATGGCATAACCAGACAGTTCCCGTGAAAATTCCGTTTTGGATTTGACTAATTTGAAATTATTATGGAGATGAATGTATTAAAGATTTAATACAAATTAGTGTGTTTGAGATGAATATTTTTCATAAATACAGACAGAACTTCCATTCTGTACCTTATCTACCGATAACATTGCCGTGTAAAAGAAGAAAGCTAATAACAGAAAAAATAGCATATTTTATAGTGATTCGGTGCCTTCGGCATTCACAATACAATAATTATAATACGTGCATACCCGTTCTGATTTCATTGTAATAATTTTTCTTCAGTAATGGACAGGCAGTAATGGGACAGACACATACAGAGAACGAGATACACTGTCTATTTGTTATTGAATGGCCAAGCAAGTTTGCACGTGAAACACTGTGGTGGGACTCATGCTGGGGGTTCAGACTACACAAAATATCCAAGTCTTTAGACGTCCTGAGGTCTGAGACGTACGCGTAAGAAGTAAAGAGCACGCTTTCAGGAGTACGCGTTCAGAGTTCATTAAGTTATGTCGCAAAATAAGCAATCGGCCCTCCTGCCTTGTGGACAGCAAGGGCAGTGATCTTCAACTGCCGTGCGTTCCGTGGTAGGTGATGTCACCAGAACACGAGCATCTCGAGAGAGGCTCGATGGCTTGAGCTGCAAGTGTCGTCATGCAATGGCGCCGTTCTCATGTGTGCTGACTCGTATGATGATTAGAATTGCAAGAGGAGTTGTATTCAAATCATTGGTTAGGTTAAGGATTTTCGTTTCGTGCTATTGCGTACAGCATTAGCTGTTTTGGAGGCCCTAATGCCGTCAATTATTTCATTAGTACTTTCGTAGGAAGGAATGTCCTGTTATTTCATTACAGTTACTTCATTATTTCGTAAAAAATGACAGTATGTAAACGACAGACGACTCAAAAGAGACACTATTGGACCAGTGATTGATTCTGAGGGCTCAACGCAAACAAACAACAAAAGCAAAGCCAAAATTCTTAATACATACTTTACTTCTGTGTTCACTCGCGAAGACTTAACTAAAATCCCGCAACCTCATGCTTTAAACATTCAAGAAATCCTGTCAGATGGCGTATTTACAGTAGAAGAGGTAGAGAAACAGCTTAGCATTTTAAACCCATATAAGTCAACCGGACCCGATGGCCTTGGTCCCCGGATACTCAAAGAAACAGCCGAAGTAATAAGCGAACCTCTAACAAACATCTTCAATCGATCTCTTGAAACTGGGATAGTTCCGGATGATTGGAAGCGGGCAAATGTTACTTATATTTTCAAAAAGTTGAACAAACAAATACCTAATAACTATCGTCCGATCAGTCTAACATCTGTCATCAGCAAAACAATAGAAAGACTACTTAAAGTTCGTATAACAAAGCACCTTAATAACCAAAATCTTATTAATGACACCCAGCACGGTTTCAGAGAAAAACGTAGCTGCCTCACAAATCTCCTTGACTTCTTTGGAGAAGTTAACCGCATATACGACCGTAAAAGCCGTAGACCTTGTATATCTAGACTTTCAAAAAGCCTTCGACAAAGTTCCCCATGAAAGACTCATGGCCAAAGTGGAAGCGCATGGAATACGAGGCAACTACTCCCGATAGATACGAAACTAGCTCACTAGTCGCACTCAACGCGTGGTGATTCACGCTCAAGCTAGTGATTCAACGCTTCTAACATCAGGAGTCCCTCAAGGGAGCGTTTTAGGCTCGCTCCTCTTCATCATCTACATCAACGATCTTGATGTCGGAATCATCAGTAAAATCAAGAAATTTGCCGATGACACGAAACTCTGTCACAGAGCATTCACCGAAAGGGACAGAGTAACTATCCAATTAGACCTCAACCGTCTTCTACAATGGACTGAATCCTGGCAAATGAGCTTCAACATTGAAATATGTTCAGTAATGCACGTTTGTGCAAATAATCGGCATTTCCAACACACGATGAATGACATACCCATTGAAACAGTCCAGCAAAAAAGAGATCTAGGTGTCATTGTCACTGAAAATCTTAAACATGACAAACAAGTGGAAAAAAGCGTCAAAAATACGAACAGGATTCATGGTTTCATTGCACGAAACTTTGAATACAAGTCAAAGAACATAATATTATCGCTCTTAAAGCGCTAGTCCGACCTCATTTAGAATATGCAGTGCAACTCTTGTCTCTTACCTTACGAAAAGATATTAATAAAATGGAAAAAATACAACGGAAAGCAACGAAGATGATTCCAGAACTCCACAATCTCAGCTACGAAGACGTCTTCACGCCTTGAACTTATATCCCTAGAAGACTGCGAGGACAACTTATTGAAACCTTTAAGTATCTCAACGGCCTTAACAATGTTACCCGGAGAGGGCTTTTCGAAAGAGACGGTAATGGACGAACCAGAAATAACGGTCAAAAACTATTACTGAGAAACTTCAAGACAACTCAAGCTATTAACTTTTTTCCCGTTAAAATTGTCGCAACTTGGAATCAGCTGCTAGAAAACATAGTTTCTGCTGGCACTGTAAACACATTCAAAAATCGTCTCGATAAGTTTTTGATTACGAACGCCCCCCAAGTATTACATCCTACTAACTCTATGTCCCTAACTCCTTAAGGCTAATGTATGATTGAGATAAATGCGCGTGACATGAATGCCTGTGCGTGAGTGATATGCGTGCACATGACTAAATTGACTTACGTGGTTAAGGTGTACGTGCATGACTGATGGATTTACTTTAGACGGCATGAAACTTTGGTATTGAACCAAGAATGGGCCAAACGGCTCGTTCCTATTGCCTTATTCTATTCTATTCTATTCTATTCCATTTAGCTGCCAGACAACCGAATGGTTGAACCGAGATGAAAAAACACTAATCGCTCTAGATTTTCTGTAACTTTTTTACCTCTCATTTACATACAGTAAACAATAAAGCTCATGTGCATTTTAACTTTTAATTGTAGTTTATAACTAATAGCTGAAATCTGGAAAAATATGTCAGTTGCTTTTGAAGATTGCGAACATTCTCTCTTGCTCACCTAATGCAGATGTACGTTCTTTGGCGTATGGTGTTTATGTGTATCATAGTATTTGAACGTAAGAGCTATAGCATGTACTCATATTTTATATTTGAACTTCATTCATTTTTCATTTTGATGTTTTCATCCACAATTCACCTAGTCCAGTTCTGACTTCTGTCCCCATGACAAGGCAATTGAAAGAGGACAGGATTATTTTTGAGCGTCATTTCTCTAGAGTGCATGGAATTCCTGAGCTTCCTCCAGGAGAGAATAGAATAGAATAAGGCAATAGAAGCGAGCTGTTAGGTCCATTCTTGGGTTGCTACCCAAGTCCCATGCCGTTGCTACCCAAGTCCCATACCGTAAGACTTTCTAATAGTGACTTGTCTTTGTACCAAGACGTCTTGCTAACTTCACCCATCAAATTAAACAGCTTTTCTAACAGGAATCCGATCTGGGCTTAGCTGTAAGATAGAGTTGGGAACATTTTTCATGCTTCACTTTCACTTGTCCGAGTCAGTCATCCAGTTATTATTCCAGCAACCTTATTTCTAAATGTCATAATATTATTGCTTCTGTTCTTGTCTTCGTGATTGTCGGTGTATGACCTTGATATGCCAAATGCAGTCAAAAATGCTTGCTGACATTGCTATTTGATGTTGCATCTGCAGTCTGACAACGTTGCGTGTTAATTCCTGCACAGATCAGTACTTTTTTCCCTTTCAGATGCATTCTGTCTACTTCTTTATTTTATTATTAGAAACGTCCTTCTTTTGATGTTAATTAAAAATGCAACCATAAAGATATTATAAATGGAGTACGTACGTAATATTTCATTTAAATAGTTCGAGTCAAGGCTTTTTTTCAAACAACATGGAAATCGTAAAATTAAAATATTCCATCGAACATTGTTCACTTCCAACAGCAGCTTCATCATCAAATAAAGAGTGAGGAGCAGATGTTCTTTCAAAGTATGGAAATAAAGTTGACGCTCACGAACAATTTAAGGTTAATTACACATGTGTCGTCAATCACCAATCATGGTGGATGAAACAATTCTGAGGGGTCTAAAAAGTTTCTCTAAATTACTTTCTCTGTGAAAACATGTTTGTTACTTTTGTGCCATTTCTTATTGGTCGATATTCATAATTTTCTATTTTTGGCTACTGTATCCTATTAAAAAGTGAAGGGGATTTTTAACCACAAAATGGAGTCTTTGCGGTCTGTTTTTTACGTATCTCGGTTTAGCAGTTCTCGCATTTGGATTTGGTTACTAATCATAAAAGCTTTGATTGCATACATAAGTATCAGATGGCCTACATAAATGTAATTTTGGATGAATAAATATAGAAATGCATGAATAAGTATAAGATTGCATACATTAGTATGTTTCCACCGTCTCTCTGCCAAAAATATTCGTGTCAAGCCTAATAGAAATTGCGGATTTAACTCCATATAGTAATTTTTAATGTTGTTATGCTTGCTAGCTCGGCTTTTCACTACGTTGCTTTTACTTTCTGTTGAACTATGTCAATTGTTGGATATGTTTGATTTATTTACAGAATATACCCACATATTACTTACCTTTTTTTAAACACATAATACAATTTGATATGCAGGGTGAGGGATAATTTCTGTTGCGTGTTTTCGAATAAATTCTAATAATTATTTCGCAAAAATGACCCAGTGTAATTTCATGGAATTAATCATCAAGGTAGTGCCTTATTTTTTGCAGAACAATTAGCCATTAACTATTGACAATGTCCGTAGAATTGATGCGAAAGTTCATTATGGAGAAGCATGAAAAAGACTGAGTCCATCCGGAATATTCAAACTAGGAAGAAACCTCAAAATTAACACGTTTGTTGCGATGCGACCCACCGGTGGGTCACTTAGGTTAGGTTCTGTAATTTTTTCCAAGTCTTTTAGTGATTATGTGTACAAAGTAAAGATTTTCACCGGCTAGGCAATCGCAACAAACGTGTTAACAGAATGTTGATAAAAAGAACAAGTGAAACCTGCTCTACTCCTTGCCAGAGTATCAAAGTGCTTAAGTCAAAATTTGATAAATGCTGAGAGTAAATACCAGTAAAAAATACCATGTGCGTGCAACGATGAAACACTTTCACCAAATACTTCTTAAAGTAGTGAGGGCAAAAGGGAAGAATTTTGAATAATTTTTTTTTGTAGTCGTAGATCAGTGAATTACTAACTATTTGTCAAAGTTAGACCTTGAAATAAATGTCTTTTCCAAGGAAAAAATTGATTTTGTTTTGTAACAGTATTTAAGCCTCACCCTTTACTTCAATACTGCTGAAGCTTCAGTGCAGTCTACGCAGTGTCGTCGAGAAAGTGCAATGCTCAAAGAAGACATAAGAGAGCGAATGCTTGTGCTGTTGGCGGGTGAAGAATTTGGCTACTGTTTTGTCTTTGAGATCAGGTTTTTATATAAATTTATAGGAGTTTATTCAACATATACTTGCTGTGGTGAACTCAGGCACGTGCTGGTCTTTCGTTTGATCTGTAAAAAGTAAAGTGCTTGCAGTTCCTTTAGATTTTAATAAAGTATTGCTGTAAGGAATCGAAACAGTGTTGAAAATATCCAGGTGTTGAAGCAAAATTTTGTATTCGAGCTGAAAATTTTTCGGTAGTTTGAACGCTGAAAATTAAATACCCCTGTGCACCTTATCAGTTAACTCTTTTTCGTACGTGGTTGCGACAGCATAAATTTACTTAATTGTGTATAATCAGCATGAACCAAAGAAAATTCTGAACAAATTTTGAACATGTGATGTTTGTAACACTTCCTACTACCCAGTTCTATTCGGGTCACGAACATTTGGGGTCAAAAATTGAAGTCCTGACCTACGATTGAATTCACTCTTTACGATTGTATTTAATAATCATTTCTCGTAGGCATTAATGAATTTTGTTGAGATAAATAAACAAGTTATTGCGTATACAATCTTCTAAATTTGACCTCATAGCGACAAGAGATACGTATCATTTTTAAAAGTTATTTTCGGTCATATGCGAGATTCAAGAATTTCCGTAAATTCTTATATCCTGCTAATATATGCTCAATAGCTGCTGGTTTAGCCATGTATTACTTTGAGATATTGGGGCCCTCTGCAATAATCTTCAGCGTTTGAAGGCTATAAAAATATGCAAAATTGTTTTTACATTATCCGCCAATGAGTTGAATGTAAAAGTTAAATTACCTAAGTACTAAACACGATTAGAGAAACGAAACTCTCGCTATAGTCGTGCTGATTTTATCAATGTAGCGATTCACCGTTATGAAGTTCTTGAAGCTTCATTTCATTCTATTTCTTACAAACAGAATGAAACTGTATCTCAAATTCGAAAGTTTATGCATCAATTAATATTCCAAACACAAAAACGAACCTTTTCAAATATCTCAAGTTCAATTCAAAGGTGATAAACGACAAATGATATCGCATGGTTGTTCGGAAAATTCCAAACAAAGCCAGCAAAAAGATTCTAAGGCTTTACGTGTAAAAGTATAATTGATTTCACATTTGGCACAGCTGCGTGTACATCATTGTGGCTGGGCCAGCTGCAGTCAGCGCATCTGCTGAGTGACCAACCCGCTGCGTAACTCTACTTCACAAGAGAGTAGAGTATTGCTGAGATGCTCTCTCTGAATTTTTCCTTCGTTTGAAACTGGAGAACCTGTGGCTTCAAAAACAGGGTGCAGCGGCATAACTTATTTTTTTTAAATGCATTTTGCTTTGAAAGAGGAAGTTATGTTACCGCACTGGGTATTTATGTTCTCTATGCATATTAGAAAGAATTAGTCATAGAAGACATAGTCTATCTATTAAGTACAGGTTATGTCGACAATCAATCATTTTAGTTATGCTTGAAAACTTTTGATTCATAAACGGACACAAGTGTTGTTATGATAAAAGATTAAAGTTTTTCCCGATTGTTCAAACCGTCAGCGCATGAATCTTGTGGCGTTGACTATATGGCATAAAATTGTTCTGAAATAACATTAGTGCTTGACCTGGTTAAATTAATTATTCACACATAACTCCTGACAAACCTTGAATAAGATTAGTAACATTTTTTTAGCCCCTCTCCTGACTTAGCTGGCTCTTTTTCCGGTACTTAAGATGTGGGCATTTACACAGCGATGAACTTTAATGTTTTTGAATTTCTTTTGTAACTTTCTGCTGTGGAAGTTTCAGGAGCAAGAAAGCTTAGCGAGTCATCTAATTCTCTTGAGTGACGATTCATGACGTAAAGATTGGGTCATCTCAGCTTGCTGAAGAGGAACCTGAAAAGATATTCAGGTGCAAAGTCGTTTACTCAGGTGCAGGCGCTGGGTTGGGACGGAACAACTTAGTTTCAAGGAATGCTAGAATGGTATTCATACTGAATTACTCATGAACGATAGTATGTTCTCAAAAAGTAAAAATTCATTCTCACGCTTTTACACAGAGTTTTTTACACTTATGGTTTCGTGTTGATTATGGCCTGTAAAGGCTTCTCATTGTACATTGAAGGACAAGTTTTGAAACGCAAAAATCAGTTAAAATATGTAGTGCGGCCCTTTTTTTGACATTGATTTTTCTACCAGTTAAAAGTTGGTTTTCAACTTTTTAGGGCTTGAAAAAGAATTTTATAATGAGTTTCTACCGTTTCATGTTCACATTTCAATCAAAATTTAATAGAAGAACGTGATAACGAATTGTACAACGTAGTTATTATAGCAGTAGCACGAGCAGAACACCACAGTAGATGCAACTAGCAACCTGGTCGGAATCAGGCTTTTTACACGATTGTCCGTAAACCTTAGACTATTGTCTCGTTTTTGCCGCCAAATTCAGTGTTAAGACATTGTGTGCATCACTAACAGGTCTTCCTGAGAATTAAGCAGATGCGTGCTGCATTAGAGATGCTTGTGATGTCGTCTACACGAATGATGATTAATAGAAACATGAATTATGTACACTGGAATGAACTCATTGCATGGCTGTAGCTCTGCTCATCCTGCGGTATGTGATTAGAGAGGCTCGAGACTGCGATTATTGAGGCTTCAAGGTACTCTGTCCAGGAAATATTTCATCAGCGTAGTTCTTAAGATGCTGCTCGAAGGACACGGTTGGAGAAAGTGACATGTGAGAGGCTATCTGCATCAATTTATCTCTACACTTCAGTTCAGATTTTCTCACTCTAGAACACTCCAACAAATTAAGAAATATTTCAGTTCTTCGATTGTTGTTATTAGCTGAATTATATAAATATGAATAAAGTTTTCTTCTTCTATATTCACAACAGATCATAATTGCCTTGTTTCTTTTATGAAATGTTACGTTCTCTTCTTAATAGCTTTAATGAATCTCCTAAAAAGAATTTTTACAGCTGAAAAATCCCCGGAGCGAAAAAATGTACATTCTTCTTTTTCTGTAAATAATAGAAACTCTCAATAAAACTACTCTCCGTAAAACATTTTTCCAGAAACACTGGATAAATGAATGGAATTTGAAAAAAATTACTTTAGTTTTCATTTATATCGACAGCCCTAGAGAAATTTATAACTTCCATCACAGCTGTGGACTTCACGAACTTAGTGTTAATGTTTTACATAGGAATTTTTCAACACGTTTCATGTTTCTGTAAATTTCCCAAAAAAATCGAATGTACACTACTACACCCCTATAATTGCATCGTCATTTGAATTAGTGCAAATATATACAATAATATAGTTGATACGGAGAAATATATTTTGTACCTGAAAGAATTAACGGAAGAAATTCGGTTCGGATTTATTACTCCCAACCTGTTGACTAAAGTTTTCAACAATATCAAGTTTTTAGTTTCATCTGATAAAGACCTACAGTGATGAATTTAAAACAGAAGTTGTAGGTTATAGTGCACAATTTGTGTATTTTAAGGGGTTGGACTGTAAGACTTGAAATACCATTTCTTGCTGTGGGAAACAAAGAACAACAACCAAAAACACTCGTAGGCGCCGTCTGTGTCGGAGGAGAAAAAAGACAGTTTTTGAAAGCCGTCATTTGAATTTATATGAGAGGACGTGCAAGAATTTTTCAGCAAATTATATCCTGTTTCTCGGGCAGCAGATGACTGAGCCCTTTGTGTCACTGGAATGTCTGCGGTCATTGCAGGCAAATGTATTAAACCATGAATATCTTGTCTTGTATTTTATTGACCAGACCTGCCGTGCCTCTATGCGGTGGATAACTTGAGTGGAGAAGTAATTGAAACGATAATTCATCTACAGATTCACTATGTAAGATCGACGGCTAGACATAGTTCTTATTTTCGGAATATGAAAAGTCCTGTCACAGTTTTTGATAGACATTCATATTTTGACTTTTGAATGATATTCCAATGTTGCTTTCTTAGGTTGATGTAAAAGTAAGGATACACTTATGGCTTCTACGATACCTTTCTTTTAATAAATTTTCACCTCCTACTCCATAAGTCGAGAGCATGTGTCACTTCTGCTCAGCTGCATTCTCTTCATAGAAAATTAGTCATGTACATATGTTAGCACGACCTACACAAGCCTTAGTTTTTAATAGTAGAAGCCGCGTACTGAGTTCTATGACCCTATATGTTTTATTGTGTTAATTTATTGAACTATCTTTTTTCTCCAAGTCAGAGACACCTTTTCTCTGTATAATGTACCCACATGTACACAACATTTATGTTGGCAAATGATAAACCTTTTATTTCAATTAAATAGTCAAGTTTTTCCATTATATCCTATTTTAAGTTACACGTGTTACCCTGCTTTTGGTTTGAATGACAATGCTGCAAACAGCACGTACCTCAGTTCAGTGTCCATTGATCGTGCCCACTATTTAATCGCTTCCAGGAACTGAACTCTCACCTACATTGATTAAAGTTATAATACCTCTAATATGTTCTGTCCGTTAATAAAGCAACAAAATTTGTTCAAAGGCTAATTTTTTAATTTAGCTCCTATCTTGAAGGAAACCATTATACAAACCAATCGTTCATTGCGTTCTTTTTAACATGGGAGTAGCTGTACGTTCTTATTCGCAAATACTCGTAGATACATGAGAATTTCGGTATTGTGCTGGAACATCTCAATTTCTTTCCAACGGTTAATTTCTCCGGCCAATTTGTGTTCCCAAATGAAAAATTATTTATAAATATTCCAGAATAAATTATTAGAGTCATCAATGACTTAATGATGAATTAATTCTATTACGCAAGTCTTCTGGCGGGAGTCGTAGTTATGTTATTCTTTTTCTGCCCACATTTACTCATCGCTGTTGACATTTTCGTCATGCCAGAAATCAAGACGAGGCCTAGAATACTGATAAATTAGTGACGCATATATGACAGCACAGTTCATATGAACTTCTCGTGACAACTACTGGGCTTATGACGAAACTTTCACTTCCAGCAAAGCATCACGCATTTCAATGGTCACGCCACACCGCTGCATGTGTTCGCATGCATCCACCCAAGTGTTTCATCAGACAGAATGGTCTGAAAACATTTCAATGACTTCAAGCTAGAGTGTACTGAATACGAGAGTAGGAGTCACCGTATTTATTTTGTTAGAACTATTCTAATTCACCGTATAGTATTTTTGGAATTACACGTTGTTTTTCTTCAAATATTTTACCTTTGTAAATTTTGATAATTCTTTGAGTGATTTGTTTCCTTAGAAAACTCTGCAGACATTTCACTCCTAAGAAAATTTTTTGTACTTCGTACTATGGTACAGGAAGAGCGTTTTGTTTTGGGGAATTAACCTCAATTACCCCATTATTTCTAGAAATAAGATTCTATTTATAAAATGATCGATGAATCGTTGTCTTCATTCTTCTTGGTTAAACATTTTTGTTACTTTAAGAAGGGTTTAAACTCAAGATTTTTGTTACTTTATTTTAATGAATTTCTGGAGAAAGACAGAGGGAGAATAATAACCTTTAAATAGCAGTAGCGCTGCGCGTGGTGCTCTAAAATTACATTTATTATGTGTACGAGTCTATCTATTCAGCTGCGCATTCAAGTTGATCGCTGATTAACTAGCTTCGTTGTCGTGGATGAAAGCTATAGATACGGAATGAAGCTCTCATTGGAGAATCCAGTATACTGGAAATGCAAAATTATTTTACTGCACATCTTCATTGTGGTAGCCGGGCAGAATTCCTTTACTGGCTGTTTCTTAAAACACATTTACTTCAGTAAGCTGAAGTTGATGTTCTCCACTAAGTGTATTTTCTGAAGGCTTCGTTGGAGAAGTTCAGGGGTGATTAAAAATTCACCACTATCCATGTCTTTGCAGTCTTGGCTTCCTTTGAAGGCTGTACGTAGTCACGCAACCATTTAGAAAATGACTCGAAGGTATGAGAGAGTTATGGCAAGTTTCTCGAAGTCATGATGAGCTAGAGTGGTTATCGAGCTGAGCACGATAACCACGTTTCTTACTTGACTAGGTTTCCGGTCGAATCATGCACACGAATGATGTCTTTGAGGAGAATTGAGAATAAGCTTCGTTTTTTACAAGGGGTCTCTTCTATCTGTGTTGAATTAATGTTATTCTGTTATGTTAACATTATCCTATTAACACATCATGAAGCTTAGAACGCTTAATGCAGTAAAATACCAGTTAGTCATGTTTTACGTCTTTATTTAGTCATTTGGTACTTCTACCGCGACTTTGCAACACGTTAACGACGGCAACGAGGGTTAAAGTATGAAGTTTTAATGTTAGATGGATGAACTCGAGGTTTTTGCTGCACAATTTCTCATGGAATGTAGTCTGTAGTGTATGGTCTTGCAAAACTGGTGGTTCGGCTTGATCGTAAATTGCCGGAAATAATTCACCGGATTTGCGAATGTTTTTGAGTTGATACGCTCCCACTTTCTTACCTGGGAAACATCTTTATGAGTCTAATTTGCGTGTTTCATAATATGGAATATTAGAATGGACATTTAGAATGGTTTTATAATGGTTGTTAGAACACTGATTAAATGCGATTATAACATACACATAAGAGCAATGACCATTGACACAAAATGATTATTTTTCTGAAAGAAAATCAACCGATTAAAAACATCTTAGAATAAGACTACAATAATACATCTATCAAAATTTAATAAATTTCTAAAAACTCCTTCCCTCATAAAATTTGTGCCCTCCCACGAAAGGAATTATTTCAATATTTCTCACTAAATTTCAAGCACTGGTGTCTATCTGCAATAAAAAATATCCATTAGCCCCAACAGCGTCTTTAATTACCGAATAGTTAGTTGATAGAAAAGTTGATTTTTTCCTAAACTATTCCAAACAAAGGTGGCACGTGTCACGACATTAGGGGTGTCTACCTGTATGAACGGCCAGTGTTAAATAGATGGTTCTTATAACAAAAGCCCTGAGTATGTTTGCCCTCCTTCTTCTCATTTACTGCATACACTTGCAGGATGACTACAAACCCTCGTGCCAAAAATGTTCGACACCAAGTGAAATAATTTTCGCAATGACTTGAAGTGTTTTATCTATTAACTAGTTTTTCATCAAATCTATGATCCAAACCTGATTGTGCTGTGTTGCCCTTAAGCTTTCAATTAATTTGAGTGTTAACACGTTGACTCCGAAGTGGTACGTATGTGTACCACTTAGGTTAGATTCTGTAATTTTTTCAGATCCTTCTAGTGACTATGCGTACAAAGTGAAGATTTACACCGGTCAGGCAATCGGAAGCAACGTGTTAAGGCATGAATGACCACCGTGCTGCTGCGGGGGTGAATTAGCGATAATTTTTCAGGATTTGCAGTGAATTGTCACTGAGTGGGGCGCTCTGTCACTGAGTGGGGTGCTCTGTCACTGAATGCGATGCTCTGTCACTGAATGGGGCTCTCTGTCACTGAGTGGGAGGCTCTGTCACTGAATGCGGTGCTCTGTCACTGAATGGGGCTCTCTGTCACTGAGTGGGAGGCTCTGTCACTGAGTGGGGTGCTCTGTCACTGAGTGGGGTGCTCTGTCACTGAGTGGGGCGCTCTGTCACTGAATGGGGCTCTCTGTCACTGAGTGGGAGGCTCTGTTACTGAGTGGGGTGCTCTGTCACTGAGAGAGGCGCTCTTTGAGACGGTGAACTAGACCAGGGGTCGGCAAAGTGGTTGATATCGACCCCTGGGGGTCGAGGGTTTATAACATTTCTCTTTATTTTTGGTCATCAAAAGTGTCAATAATGGTTTAATATTTTTTTCCACCTATTTGTATGTGTGTGCATGGAGAGGGTCGATTTCAATACAAATATCCTATGAAGGAGTCGACGGGTAAAAAAGTTTGCCGACCCCTGAACTAGACTGAGTGTCAGTGAGGCAGTCGATGACCCGATTCTTTTCAGCTCGTTCTAAAGTGCAGGGAAAGTGTAGAAGTCGCTAATTAGTATTCGTGTTTTTTATTTGTAGTACGGGCTTTCTTAATCAGTCCCGACATTCATTTGTCATTGCTGCTTCTTACTGTAATTAATTCCTTGAAGCCAGTTTGTTTCATCAAATTTTCTTTTGTGCAATAATCATCACGAATATTACATTTAAAATTGTGTTTGACCGAGACTCAATTATCGCGGTTGGAAACCGGAGCGAAAAATTATATCCCACTGCGTGAAGCGTGCGTACTTTCCGTTCACGAACTAAATTCTAACCGGACGATACCCGGAGAATACAAACGTCGTCGTCTTGAAACTTTCCATCGCCATCAAGAAAATAGAAGTCCATTGAGGAGTGAACTTGGTGATCCAGAATCAGCAAGTAGTGGCTGGACTTTATCTTGTTGATGAAAAGGGTCGCAGATTCAGGTTCAGCCCAGGTAATCTATCCTAATAACATCACATTACCTGCAGATGCTTGCACAGAGGGGACGATGCATGATGGATCCATTGTTTCGTGAGGTCACACTCTAATGCAAGCAATAGTTTGGAAGAGAGTAAACTTCGATTCGTCGACCTACGTGACACGTTTCCAGTTTTCATCCGTCCAGTTTCAATGCTTCTTGACAAACTTGAAAGTATTTTCTGATTGTTGTGAACAAAAGTAGCTTCATGATAAAGGTGCAGCTTCGTATGCAATTTTTTTAGTTCACGACGGATCGGACTCTGATAAATTATTTTGTGACGTTCACAGGGTGGTTTATTGACGCGACGAACAACTCCAATTTTTCTAGTCTAAATGCTTCAAGGAGCGTTTGTGTCTCTCATCATGAGTTTGATGCCTGCCACATTTACTACGAGACAAACTCGCTTCGCTATTTTTTTCCAGCGAGCATTCGTTCTCTGTTTGATCTTTTTTCTCCTAGTACATACGAGTATGATGTGCACAAAATCAAGCAACATATGCACATGTTCTATGAGTATGTAATGCACTCCAAATCCACATGATGGCATAGTGCCTGGTGGTCGCACGGTCCATACCGTATATAGGAGGTCAGACCTATAAAGAGCTGAACATACATTCCTCGCATTCTCTCAGTGTGCGAGTGTTCTCTCTGGGTTCACCTCAGTCACAGACTAGAATAAAATAAGGCAATAGAAACGAGCCGTTTTACATACCGAACTACTTTGGTACTAGAACCAAGCCAATTGTTTCTTGTTGAGCATATGAGCCCTTGATGAAGCTGAGTTTTTGTTGTTTTCAAAACGCTTTGCAATGAAACGGTTTCAAGTTTTGCTTTCGTGAGCAAACCTGATCGGGAAATACTTGAAATTAATCATTATCTCTATCATCTTCAGCCCACTTCCCCCAAAACTCTAGTTCGCGAGTGGAATTCTAAAGAAGAAGAAGAAGAAATAATACTGTTCACATTCATTTTATCCCGCTCTTTATACATTATATAATATACAGTATGTGTTCTCCTGTGGTTAGAATTTTTTCAAGAAAAACCTTCAATTTAGTATTGTTTGAAAGCTTACACCAATGCAATAAAAAATTATTTGGTACAAATAACTTCAAATTTTAATTCATCCAACATATAGATGTTTTTCAGAAGGTTACTGATGTTACTGTAAAACTACCGAATCTCACAGATACAAATAATTCATTTTTGACTTTCACTGCTACAGTGAAAGCTGTAATGGAATTTTTAAGTCCATTCTCACCTGAGTTCATCTGTGGCAACAAAAAAACACCACCAGCAAATGCCTAGAGCAGGGATTCTCAACCTTTCTCTGACCTTGTACTCCATGCAGTAATTCGACACATGAGCATGTACCCGTGAATTTTAATAACAGGAAGGTGAGTAAAAAATAACATTCCACTGAATTTTTAATAGAACTTTTAGATTTCAGGAATTATGAACTGACATTAATTGTACCCCTTTAGATAAGCAAATGTACTCCTAGGGCCTAGAGGTACATGTACCTCAGGTTGGGAATGACCGTAAAGGAATGACACACGGAAACCAGAATATAAAGAATAGAATAAGACAGTAGAAACGAGCCTTTTGGCCCAACCACTTCATCTGCGGATAGCACCCGCTTTTAAAAAAAATCAATTTATTATAGACATATGTCCTCCAAGAAGGTGTTTATGCTTCCCATTTCCAATCGTTGTCTAAACAGACTCCTCCTAAACATTAAATTGCACATCTATGACATAAAATTTCGTCGATACGATCTTTTTTACACGGTGTTATAATTGAATGAAAAAGAAAATTCTTTTCAACAATGAAATAAACAATTGGGAATGTAAATTAATTTCAAATATCCCTTTGCTAGTACTGTTTCCAGAAATGAAGTCGTACTTTTTAATATAATTATTTTCTATTGAATACCAATGAGTCGCAGCTCCTAGCACACAATTAATTTTAGCGGGATTTTCAACGAGATGCAGCCACCCTCAAAAACTGTGAATGCTTAAACTGCACTTCATACATAGCCTATGGGAACAAATTTTACGGAATATCTTCTTAGCTACCACAATCGTTAATTTTGACTACCATTGTGACACTAGGAATATTGTGAAGCCGAGTATACGTTTTCTTGTTGATCGTCACTTAGTGAATGCAGTGTTTTTAACATCTGATTCCCCCTCATGATTTTCCTTTAAAACTTAAAATCCACTTCATTTTAAGTACCTTCCTTCAATTGACTCAATATTCTCGTTCAGCTAATTATGATCAAGCATACTTCGAGTGGTGAGATGCATGTGAGTGATCCTTCTCGTAGCCCCTTCTTTCTCATTCAATACCATTCAGGTGTTAGAAGAAGTCAAATAATCCTTTCTAACACCTGTTAACCTGTTAATGGTTTATGTGTGTTTTGATCGCCTTTCCTATACTCCTGGCTACTTGTGTAAATCACTCTGCCCTCTTATCTGAAAGGCTAAAAATTTAGTCGTCTGAAACTATCATTTGTTTATTTTGCTCCCTCCGTTGTTTCCCAAACTCGTCATATACATTTTGTTCGTGTGAACATTTTTTGACGGCTGCAAACAGCCTCCATGTTCCAAGTCATCGAACAAATGGTTCTCTGTGACACTTTTGCCAGTCTCATGTACAATATACAATGTATATTGTAATATAATATATACAATATAATTAGTTAATATACAATGTAATATAACCCTCGTCTGGTCAGCTCCCTTCTGAGGCTGCCGACTGCTTCTCCATGATTTTCAATTTCTACTTAAATTTTGGTTGTTACATGGTACCATTTCAGCTGTTCCTTAATTTACACAAAAATAGTCTGATTTATATAAAAGATAATGACAGTCATTCCGAATTATTACGCTTATTTTTTTATTTATATGATCCGTCCGTCCACTTCAATCTTTTAGCCTTACTCTCGAAGAAGCGTTTCCCTATTGGACCCACAAACCTGAAAAGTAGTCCGGTAAAAATATAAGGAAGTGAACAAGAGTAGTTTATCAACATGTATTGCATTTAAAATGTTCCTGTTTTTTATCCATAAACAAATTTGAAAAAGATAATTTCTGGTATAGAAAATGTATTCTTTGTTTACATTGAAACTTAAAAATGTGAAATGAAACAATGTATGATACTTATGAGAAATTATATTTTGATAATTGTTGATATGAACTCAATGGGGTACAAGAGAGCGGTCTTTTTTATTATTAACAGAGATTTAAACAATGAAAAGTATGTATAGCGCTTGACAAGCGTTGTTATCTTGCAAATCAAATTGATTAGGACCTCCCTGAACTGATTGATATGGATGGGTGAGACGGGTGCTTCATCTGACGCTACAGACCTCTGTTAATAAATAAATAAATAAATAAACTTTATTCCGATGTATAACAGAGTAAAACCCACAGTACGAGGAATCGGGTTTTCAAATCTTGAAGCTAACGTGTTACGGCTAGTAGTGACATTGTTGTTAATCCTAACATCAGCATAGTAGGTGACAAAAGCAGTGCAAACGATTATTCTCTTTAGGCACAACTGAGAATTACGAATTACAATGCATATCTTAAACTGCAACAAAGCATTAATTTCGGGAAAATTTACATACATCGCAATGTTACAGTTTGAGGTCCTAGTAGTAAGGCTAAACTCTTGAATTAGAAAATACGAGTCTTAGTTTGTTAATATTGTGATGTCAAGCCGTTAATTCCAGATGCAAATCATGCACTACTATATTCACTGACTAGAGAAGATCAATATGAGGAATGGGTTTAGCTAAGCAATGTGTTGTTTATTAAAATTTTCATCATAAAATCATTCAAACGTTCAATACAGTGTACTACAATACCCAGCATCTTCCCCATTAAGGCAGTGAAAGGTTGCAGTTTAAATTGGGTGCTGTTGTTACTCAGCCATCCTCTCCATTTCATTAGGTAAGCAAACGTAATACCTCAAGACGGGAAAACTGAAAGCAGTTTTATGTGCCTATGCACAGTTCTCATAATTTATTCTAGCTCATAATAGAACATCTGATAATCTAACGGAATGACTCTCGTTCCCATACTTCCCTCGTGTGTAGAACGCACTGGGGCACATCTACTCGTCGTTTGAGCTTCAATTGGATCAATTTCTCTTGACAGTGTTAGCTGCATGCTCCTACACGTAGTGTGCACGTGTCTCACCTCACCATGCGCAGCTGCAACGTGTGGCACACAGGCTGGAGTTAGATCTGCACTTCTTTAATATCACCCATGAAACTCCACTGGTTGGCGTGAAAGCAGGTTCTTCGAAACGTAATTATATTTTCCGCGCTGAATATGAAATATTAAAAAAACGCTCTCGTCAATTTAGTCAAAATACTTACAGCACAGATTACGTATATAGCTAAAATAGAATTATTCATTACTTTCAGTTGAAAAGGCAACAATGAGTGTCAGAATAATACAAGGAAAATTTTACGTTTGCTCCTCCGAACATTTCTACTATTTATTTTCGTTCACTTTTGAACCATAATTTTGCGCAAAATTTTTAAGTGTTATTCTTGCAGCTGTGGCACTGAAGTCGGCAATTTACGTAAAATTAAAACAGACAAAATAAGTTGTATGAAGTTGTCGCGGCTCCCCTAAAGCTCATCATTTAGTGGCTGAAGTGTTTCGAACTTTGTGATCAACTAATTGTACTTATTATCAGAATTTGAAACGTCCCAGCGTACGATATTTATATTTTTTTAATTTTCAGTCTATTTATATAGGGGTAAAATTACTGTTCCTAATTCTTCAAATTAATTTTGCAATCAATAAAATTACTAGTGTGGAAGCAAAATGGGGGATTTAGCGTAATCTTTTACACTAGTGTACACAGCCGTCAAAAATGACGGCAGAGATTTTGTGATAATAGCCGTGCCATCAAAAATGATGGCAAATACTGTTGGAAAGATATTAAATAAAATTACATATAAGAACGCAATGCAATATATTTAGTTGTATACATATTTACGAAGGACAAACGCTTTAACTGAGTATTTCTTTAAGGACAACATTCCTAGTGAAAACTAAGACACTAAGTTTTCTACTGCTCCAATTGACTCTGCAATTCGTGTCATATTCGGGTACAATGTACCCGAATCATAGGTCAATACCCCGCCGAACTCGGTATCCACGATACGAACTCGAGTATATAAGGCTCTGGATCTCTCTAATTTTTTTCAAAGTGACACGAAACGTATAAATAAATAATTAAATACATCAATAAATAAATATATAAACATACGACGGTCATTCTTAGTATTAGATTAGATAGATTAGATATATAATCGACAATGTGTCTCCATCTCTCTGTCTCTGTATCTGTGTGTGTCCGTCCCATTACTTCCTATCTATTACTGAACAAAAATTATCGAACTGAAATCAGAACGGGTATGCATGTATGATACTATAAGCATTGTATTGTGGATACCAAAGGCGCCAGATCACTATAAAATACTAAATTTTTTCCGTTATTAGCTTTTATTGCTTACACGGCCATGTTATAGGTAGATAAGATACAGGATGGAAGTTCTGTAAATATTGATGAAAAATATTTACGAGTAAAACTGAAAATATATTTTATTTCATAGATCTTTAATTTTATTACTTTTAAACCAAGGAATATCAACGGGTACTATCTGGGCCATGTTATTGGTAGATAAGATGCAGAAAGGTAGTTCTGAATGAAATTAATACAAAGTGTTCATTTCAAACACAACAATTCGTTATGAATTTTGAATGCATTCATCTTTATGATAATTTCAAATTAGTTAAATCTGGATCGTGGAATTTCCACGAGAACTGTCTAGTATAATTAGATTTTACCAGTAATAGCACCGCAAATCTAAAAAAATGACTGTATTTTATTAACAGCATCATCATCATCAGGTTGACGAAATCAAACGAGGTAATACCAATGAAAACGAAATGAATCTTTTTTGATAAGGCAAAGAAAGTTGTGTTACGAAAGACGAACACGAAAATTGTTATTTGAGGAGTAGCTTACCATATTTATAAAGAAAAAGCACCCATAACCCAAACACAGGTCACTAAGTGTTCAAACTGTTTTGCCTCATATATTCAATCTATGAACGTTGATCAAGATAATGGGGAAAGTATGAAGTAATCTAATACGAAGAATGACCGTCGTATGTTTATACATTTATTTATACGTTTCGCGTCACGCTCTTAAGAATAGATAGGAAGAAATTAGCACTGGAGTCCGTGTCGTGGATACAGAGTTCGGCGGAGTATTGCATATTACAATATACATACACAAGCTCGCAGTTGCTTTCAGTAATTCTGTATTTAGGATATGACACGAATGGCTATAACTACTTCTATTGCGGCAAAAAAATATTGTATTCTAAGTGTTTATTACTGTCACAAGGAAAATACGTTACCTTTGAAATAAGCTTAAGCAGGAAAACTCCACTCGAACAAAAAAAAAAGACTGAATTGAGCGCAAAAAAGAAGAGCAAGAGAAAGATTATCTCAAGATTTGCCATCATTTTTGATGGCACGGGTACTCTAGTAATTGTATATTTCGATGTCTTAACTTCATGAATGTGTTTGAATAAAAAGTGATCGATGTAACAATAAAGATTTCTTAATTGTTACTTGATTGAAGCAGAATCTAAGTGCTGCATGGATCGTAGGTTTGCCTGACGTTTGGTGTTTACAGTATGAAGTTCTAAATTGGAATTTTTGTAGTTGTGTGTTAACTCGTATCTGAAATCGACTCTACTATAACATTTGACATATCAACTTCTGGGGTCAATTATTTGGTTTTAAAATTGAAATTTAACAGCAAATGTTTAAAGTCAGTATAGTTAGTGGCCCTTTGTTATATTAAGCAGAGCAGTCGGGCTTCTCAGGCAATGGGAAACATAAAAACCATTAAGAAAGTTAACAGATACGAAGGAAAATATATATAATCATCTGCTATTACTTGACAAAAGCCAATTTTAGAGCTAGATAAATTGTTCGCTGTAGTCGTGTGTACCTTAATCGACATTATCCTCACATGATTTTTGTATGCATATATCTTGTACGTAATTTAGCCTACTCTTGCATGTTGATCGATGTTACGATCGATGTGATCTAACTCAAAACTTGTAAGTAACCTATTGATTCATTAGCTATGGTACTTTGTTCGGTAAATGTTGTTTACTTTCATTTTCATATTGACCTAATGCAACCATTAAAACGTGGCATTTCTTCACTCCTAGAGAACTGATAACCCTTTCTTGACCTAGAGTCTTTCGGTCTGTTCATATACGGAACCCTGATTTCGGAGGTCAATTTCGATATTTTTTTTTTCACAGTATTAAAGTAATGTCAGTAATGTCATTTTTCAGGATCATGGCCACCTAATCCTAATTCTTCTTAAAACTCTAATATAGGCTTGCATAGTATAGACTCGGTTAGTGAGGAGGTCACCACTTAGTAAATTGCCTAGAGCCGTGCGTGGAGCAGCTCAGGTGTGCCATGGATCAGCTGCCAGTGCTGCTGTTAGTTCTATTCGTGCTGCGTTTTACTGACGCCAGGTGTTTCTGTACTCGCATCATGTCCTATCAGTAGACTTCGTTTTACGGTTTGAAATTTTTTTTAACATTTTAAAGTGATAGTTTTAGGAATTGCTAACAATTTCAATGAGTATCAGCTATGAGCGAACTGCTCGCATTCGTTAAGGCAAAATTTCATCCATACAAATTAGTGAAATTTATTTATTAGTGGAGTTACTGAAGTGACCGAATCTGTACCACTGCTCTATAAATTATTTCTGTTGTATATTAGTCGATGGAGCTCACTAATTAACTTATTTGACTCATAGCATTAAAATTAACGTTGTCTAGAATTTCAAAAACTCCTCCAAGATAATTTTAGAGTTTTAATAATTAGTTGAAGAAAGTTATTCATTTTAGTGATATAGGTGATATGTGATCGTACGTCTTTAAAAATAACCAGTATCATGTCGGTAAATTAGGTAAAATATTGTGTTGCTAAGTTTTTAAAGTATATGTAAACCAAAAAACATGAAAAGAACCATAATCTATTCCCAAAAATATCAGCCAAAAATATAAGATAAACGGACACTGAGTTCAAAAATTAGACTAGCTATTTCGTTCTTGCAGCGCAGCTAGACATCAGTTTTGTTCAATTTAAAATAAATCAATTTGAATTTAAAATAAGCCAAATGTAATTTAAAGGAAGTCAAGTTCAATTTAAGACAAGTTAAGTTGAATTTTAAATAAGTCAAGTTCAATTTATGACAAGTCAAATTCAATTTAAAATAAGTTGTGTTGAATTTCACCTAAGCCATGTTCAATTTCAAATAAATCAACTTCAATTTCAGATAAACAAATAGTTCCCGTGGAAATTTCACGGTTAAGATTTCACTAATTTGAAATTATTATAAAGACGAATGTCTTAAGGATTTACGACGAGTTATTGTGTTTTAAATTAATATTTTTCGTGAATGTATACAGAACTTACATTGCGTATCTTATCTGCTGATAACATGGCCTAGATAGTACCCTTGGAAATTCCGCGGTTTAAAAGTGATTAAATGAAGGATATATGAAATTAAATGCATTTTTCAGTTTTACTTACCCGTGGTACTATCAGAACCTGAATATGTTTCATGAATATATAAAGAACTTCCATTCTGTATCTTATCTACCGATACCATGGCTATAAAGGAGAAGAAGGCTAATAACGGGAAAAATAACGTATTTCTGTAGTACTCCGGCGCTTTGGTATCCACAATAAAATGCTTATAATACATGTACACCTGTTCTGATTTTACTTCAATAACTTTTCTTCAGTAATGGGAAGAAATAGGAGGGACACCCAGATAGATATAAAGAGAGAGAGATGGAGATACGTTGCTTATTATAAAAGTAGATACCAGCACCGTTTATTGCAGTACATTTGTTGCTGTAAATTGAAATATGATGAAATTAAGTTGTGTTCCTTCGAACTTAGTTAATTTTGAATTGAACTAAATTTATTTTAATTGACCTCTACTCATTTTAAGCTTAACTAATTTTAAATTGAATTTGAAATGGTGTAGATACAAAGCGTGGTAAGGTACGGTAGACAGGCTCCAAGGGGAAATTCTAATTTATATATCTTGATACTTGTGTGTTAACTCTATGTTTGGAACCCGCTATTCAGATACTGTCGAGAATGTTTCTAAATTACCTTTTTTTCATTATTTTTAGACTTTGATTTTTGTTACATAAAGTTAGGAAGTTTAACTTTCGGAGAAGTTGACACCTCTTTACGTTTAAAATATCAGATACTACCAAAATATTTTTCCAATATTTGAAATCACTAATGCGTTTCTCTTCTATACTGGGTCAAATATTTTCACGAAGAGATACACATGTATGAAATGTTTGTCAGATATAAAGCAAAGAAAATTAGATACACGAGCGTTTTCGTCTGAAGACTCTTGTTCTAGCCCTCCATCAGCCTGCTTTATTTGTGTAGTGCCTGGGACGCAGATCATTTTGAAGAGTCATGTCTTGCATGCGTGACCATTACTTTTCAATTCTGTACTTGAATATTGACGCATGGTAAAAACGTTACAAAATTGAAGTGATTTTTGCTATAATATTTTCCTCTAGCTTCCAAAAGATATTTTGTCATTGCTGTTTGTTTTATTGTGTGTCGTATTATCCCTATTAATGAACTACGTATCTCGTCTTTCAGGTTGAAAGTTAGGAGTAGTTTCCCTTGTACTTCTAGTCACATTCCCATCCAAATTAATGAAAAAAATTGGTACTCTAATTCTTGAATGATTGAACCTTCCAGTATTTATTTTTAGCAGAAAAATTACTGTGTTCAAAACAAAACGAAACGAAGGACTCTAGTGTCGACGAACTCATCTTTACTCACCACCATGCCCGTCACTTCCCTGTCTTCCGGTGCTGCAGCTCCCATCATTCGACGATCTGTGCCTGCCGTAAGTATCCATTTTTACGTTCGCTTCTCTCGACTCCTTGGTTTACTACAGCTTCAAATGAAGTTCCTGTACTTAGGTGTACAGTCCTCGTATATATGTATGTGCCTCATGTCGTGAAAAATTACTAGAGGTCTTTATCTGGTGTCGGATCGTATTACTAGAAACGAGAAACCAAATTTTGAAAGAATGATTTATGACCTTATTTTGAGCGTATGTGTTGGGCTAACCGCACGCAAACAACATGATGCTTTCCGTTTATTCACGAAGTTAGACTGCTTAACTCTTAAGTCCAGACCTAGTCGTTCGAACACGAACTGCTCTTATTAAAAGCTTCGAGTTCTTCAAGAGACGTGTGTGTCAGCCTTGGCGTTTGCTCATCTGTATTTAAGTATTATCAGAAAATAAGACGATCCATCAAGGACAAATGGAGTAAAGGATGGTAGGTGTGTTTCGTTACAATGTACTCGAAGTTATAAGGTAGATGAAAGCTGATGCAGCCATACGAGCCTTGGGATGTGTGTTTTAGGGTGGTAGTTCTTGTATGTTCTGAAATGAGTGCATCGTAATGTTGAGAAGCAGCGAAACCGCATGGGTTTCATTTAATTGTAAAATTGGTGAAAATGAAAGAAAATTTTTGGGAGGAACAGGATGACTTGAAGAATGTTCAAAAATTTTCAAGTTATTTCAGTACACAGGCGGATATCTCAGTACAGACTGCACAGCTTCACACCCCTTAAAGAGTATAATCTATCAAACGAACGAGAGAGAACGAATTTCCAAGCTCCTTGTTATTCGATAGAGAAATTTTGTGTCAAAGGGAATTTGACCATTTTCTTCTTGCAAAAATTGGCGTATTCAGATTAGGGATGTCCTGATGTAATCAATTGTGACACATCAAAACGCTATTTTAGATCATCGTTCATTTACAACTACGGGGTTCTGGTCATACCCGGCAACACTGCTGACAATGCATGTAAGAAATGTGAGCGAAACCGATGCTACAATTATTAGACAAATACGGACCCTCGAAGCGTGTATCACAAACATAGCTAGTATTTATACTTTAGCTTATTGCTAAATCGTATCTCATTTTTATTCCATCCATGTACAGTAGAACAGAAGCAATATCGATTAACACCTCGCCGGTTGTTTCCCTACAAATCCTGACACAATACTGAAGACCTGCATGCAATTTGCCGAGGTTTCTTTTCAATTATTAAGCTGTTATTGAGACAGATTTACAGATTTTGATCGTACGAGTGCTCGATTTAAAGCTTACGAGATTATGGAGTTAAAACGGTAGCTCGTATTCCACACGGAGCACAACGCATCACAACAACAGAAAACTGTAACGTGGAGGCACCGCCTACAGAAGGAACTTTTTTCAGCTTTTATCATAAATGATTTTTCCTCTTATTGTTTCCAAAGTTTACAATGTCGCCAACACAATTAAGGGACTACAAGAGGTGAAGAAACTCAGGAGACCGATTCTTATCCTCTAAATGCTGTACAAAAATTATCCGCACGACACACTTAACGAAATGGAGGCTTGGTGCAGAATATTTTCAGGAGCTCCTATAAGAAAGTAAAGTCTTACTTTTAGTTCATTTTATGACCTTGCCTTTTCATATAAACCAGGTTTTGAAATGCATGTCTACGTAAATGCTTGTCATGATATGTATGAAGTGCATTCTAGTCTAGTGCTCTCCAAACGTATACCAAACAGCACGTATACCAAATAGCACGAATACCAAACAGCACGAATACCAAACAGTACGTATACCAAATAGCACGAATACCAAACAGCACGAATACCAAACAGTACGTATACCAAACCCATTTTTCCCCTAAGAAATAAATAAGAAAATGCCGACAATATCGACTTTTATTCTTACACGGTTTGATTTGGGCTTAGAAGATGTTAACATCAAATCTCACTTAGAAGATGAACTCGTTTGTGCATGTGTGGATCTCAGTGCTAAATAATTTTTCAGAAAAAAGCACTAAGTACTATTGTATAATGGAAATACCACTACCTAATATTTCAAGTAAAACGAATTAGGTGAAACATTTTATTTGCATTCCTAATGTCGTACATAGTTTGAACTAGTTTTGACCACATATTTAATTTTACCTAAACATAAGAATATACATAACCTGTGGTTCTTGCACAGTTCAAACTTGTTAATCTACATTCAAGTTTTTACCCCTTTACTACAGTTCATAAAACGCATCCTTCCAATTAGGTATGCAAATATGTTCAACGAAAAGGTTATGTTAATTGTTTAGAAAAAAAGTGCATTTAATTTACAGATTTACTCTCACCATTAATGGTGGCAAGGTTATTATGAAACCAGGGCTGATGCAAATACAGCACATGTACATGGGAGAGTACATGTAGGTATGATGTTATTCCCTCTCGCTAATGCCTGCCGAAACTTCATACATACATATTAATTATTGACATTTATTTTTATCTATGGTATGGATCGATGAAAAATAAAAGATTCAATGAAGGGATCAACTGTCGAAAGAATTTGTGGACTCATGGTCTGATGTCACTGCGTTTTCTCTGGCCTTGACCGAGGCTGTGCTGCGCTGTGTTGAGTGTTGTGTTAGCGCGCGAACGCGGCGATGTGTAAGCGTTCCGGTCCCTTGCCTGCGTGCTGGCGGTGCGTACACCCACACTACGCTGTGTGTTGACTCACACCGTCCAGTTACCTCGCTGTTTGCAATAACCTTTGTCACGGTTTCCTTTTCCTCGTTACCGCATCGTTTTGGTTTAGGCCTTTGTTGAATTGATGTAAAATATGATTGTATTTCAATCGCTTTGATATCTCCATTTGCGTACCATGTGCGAAGGTGGTCATGCATATTCCAGTTCTAGCTTGAAATAAAGTATATTGTAAGTATTCTTTATCTAGTTTTTATGCAAGTCACGTGCAGTTTTTGACGATAACTCAGTGCCTAGGCTTATGAAAATGATATGAATGACTAACCGAAGGCTAGGATTGAACAATTGAGCAAGAAATCATGTACTGTCCTCGCTCGTGTATTATTGAGTAGACTGTCGTTGTTCTGGCTCGGTTGTGTCATTCACTTACGCAGCACTTGCACGGGTGCTTCGTGACTGAGCTCCCCAGGACTCACCTGAGTGTTATTTTCTCTGGAATCAATATTGAACGTTTCCTTGTTCCATGCTCCCTCGCTAGCCTTCTACATTTCTGCGTCCTTTTATGCTTTTTTCATGCTGCTCTAAGGTTCTATTCTTTACCTTTCTCTTGCCTGTTGTTGCTACAGTGCAGTATACACACAACCCACTTCGCTTACATCGCGACGAGATAAGCAGGATTGTAAAGTTTTTATTTTTTTCGACTGGTATCAAAGAGCAGAGCATTATTGCCACTTCATGCACACCGGGAGTGAAAATAGCACATGAGGAAAGATTTATGTTACGTGAATTTTTTATCACAACCGAGGTAATCAATCGATGTTTTACAATTCTGTTTGTACACTGCGTACTGAAGCCTCTTTATACTTGCTCTGCTGCTGAGACTTCGAGTTACCCATGAATGTCATGTTTGAGATACGGTGGATTTAAAAGATTAAAGTTCACCGACTTATCTTAGAAGTAATGCCAGCTGGAATGCTTATTGTAATGTTCAAAATGTGCAAGAAGTATAAAAATTAACGGTAAAACTAATTCATATCGCATAAATTAATGGCATGTCAAAATTTCTGATTCCAGACCCTGCTGTGTTCTAGAATATTTATGTACCAGTTTGAGAACTTACAAGTTTCATCTGTCGGTGTTGCAAGTAATCATTCTACCACAAACCTCATCTCGACACACCATCATCAGGATGAGTTTCAGGAACGCAGTCTTACGATGTCAGAAACAAATGGTGATATTATTTAAACGTAGGTTCTGCGTAATCTATAACTAAAATGTAGATGTTACAAAATACCATCTGCAACAAATTAAGAACGGGCAATTCGTAAAAATAACTCGTCGTGCCTTTTCTACACTGAAGATATTGGTTTCTGCATCTAGCATCCAGAAACCAATACGTTATATCTGTGAAGAGACGGACTCGAAAAGTGTTTGGTGAGAAACATTTCTGTATTGTGAGTGTTATAGTGAGTGTTTTGGTCTCAAAACGATTGCTGTAGAATCGTTAAACTATATGGATGGTTACTTCTGTAGCCAGACCAAACAAAATTGAGTTGTTTAACACTGATCACGAGACAAGGCTCGTTGGTGCCCCAACTCCACTTAGAAAAAAGGAACGGCATGCAGTGGAGGTCGGTTGAGGCAGTATTTTGTCTCAACGTTCTTTTTGATGAGCTGAATTTAGAGGCCGGCATATCCTTAAAGGATTGATGAAATCCCAGAAATACTGCAAAGTTCTTAAAAATTATATTTGCAACTCTCTCAATAGACTACATAGATGTGAAACCCAGAGTTTCAACAAGACGACACAAAATATACGCGAAAAACAGAGAGAGAGAGCAGTCGACGGTTCTACAGGGATTGTATAAATGATTTTCAGTTGATTAACCAGTATTCTGATTTGGATAAATGGGAAATCTTTGAAAAGAGTTAAGGAGTCAATTTGAAGAATAACAACCTTCAAATCAATGTATGAGACATTGAGCGAATATGTGCTAAAAACTGAGAATAAATATCAGCTTTTTATTAACGAATTTTCTTTCATCGTATGATTCTGATGTAATTCAGCGATTCTGGTCTTTAAAAACTGTGCTACCAGTTATTATCATCTATTTTCTTGTAACATTATGATTATATTTTTTACTTGACCTTTTAAAACTCATTGCTCTCATTCGAATCTAATACGTTCATTCTTCAAGTCGGCGATGATTTTAAATCAGTTGAACAATTACATAAGCTCAATTTGCTGATAGTTCCTTGACATTTTGATATTGTTTATGTATTAATTTCATGAAATATTTACGCATATTTATTTAACCCAACCTTTGTAGCTGCCGTAGTGTGTAAGGTTACTGTTTGTGCCCCGACGTCCGTTGAATCTTTCAGCCAGTTACTTTTTCGTTCTCCATTGTACGTCTGTTGGTTAATTTCATACCAGAAATAATCTCGATTAGACATGCAAGTTACAGTGATGGGGACCCGTATTGATGGGTCTGGAAGGAATGAGTGCTTAGGTGTGCTCTATGGTGTAACCTTTGCTACTTTTCTTGATCCTTACTCCGAGTGGCTTATGTACGCCTTGTTTTTCCACGCTTCACAATACTTTTATCAAACACTTTCAGTGTTGGCTTGCATCTGCTTTCGATGTCACATCAGTACCGTGCTGTTGTATCGCTAATCGTGATGGATTTTGAGGGACAATTTTAACTAAACTATACTAACTTTAGAGTTAACTGGTGTCAGTGTTTGCTACTGTACAATCTACATGAAAACTGTGATATAATTTGTCGGAATCTTCAATTTCCTAGGTCGGAAGATTGCATTGATACAATTTGAAGAAAAAACTTGTTTCTAACCTCGATTTAGGTGGCATGCTACAAAGTGCTATAGAAACATGTAGTTGTAACGGTGTTGATATTACAGTTGTGGAACTCATTTATGAATTAAAGATGCAAAATTTAATGGTCCGTAATCATTTGTTTGCCATCTCATAATGATTTCCAGAGTAACAAAACTATTGGACGTTTCCGCAATCAGTATTATGCATACTACAATACTGTAGCATGGTACAATACTGCATGCACAGTACAATACTATGTGCGTACTATTATACTGTATGCATAATACAGTACTGTATACATACTACAATACTTTATGCTTACTACAAGAATGTATACATACTACAATACTGTGCGCATACTTCAATATTGTGTGCATACCACAATACTGTATGTAGTATGGAATGGAAAACCGTCACCGAAGGGAAATGAGCAAAGATTGTGGAAGAATTTTGCAAAATTTAATAAAAGCTTATAAGAAGTGTTTAAGAACCGTCGTAAACCGATTTTTCACGTGTCCAAATACTTTTTTCAACCCTCATTTTTGTTAGTCATGTGCACATAATATATACGTGAGAGAATTTGTAGTTTTGCTTTTTATTTATGATTGTTATTTTAAATGGAGTATTTTTTATAAGTCTTGCAATGATATTGCTTCTGAAAATGCACTCAAATAAAATGTTGAAACTGTCCAAATACTTGTTTCACCTCACCATACAACACTGCACAGAAAACTAGCAAAATTCAGACCAAATTGCCTAATTTGAGTAGTCAGTGATGTATCATAAAAGAACAAGCAGTAAATATCGTAAAACCTACTGTTAAAAAACAAGTGACTATTACACCACTTGTGATAAGAATAATAAGTTATTTAAAAGAATTTACTTCTCGTATGGAAAGGGTGGACCTGGCGGCCGCTGAACATTAAAGACGTGCTTTCATTCTGCCTTCAGCCGCAAGCACTTGAGGCTGCATGGGACTGCAGTGGTGTTGAGGCCTGACTATCATGGGTCATGAGTGTTTTCCTGTTGATTGCAAGTACATGATTAGCGTGGCATCTGTTTTCTTGCATGTTAGAATTAGCTTTAATTTGTTAAACTGTTTTAAAAATAAAATCCGGGGTTGGTCTGATAGACTATTTCAGAGATCCTCGGTGAATATCCTAACGAGGATGTGGCACATTCACTTAAAATTAATTTTTTTCAGCACGAGTATCATCACAAAAATATATTTTGCCAATCAGATTTAGAAGGGGGATTGATTTTGGAGTAGAGCGTGGTATGAAAATGTAGCCTGATTATCAGTGTATGGAACGACTCAGACGTCATACCCAAACGTCAAATTTTAAAAGATATTTCACATCACAGCTTCAAACCCTGATAAAATTAATCTCAAGATAAGTACTTTAAGCTGAGAATCAGGTGAAACAGAACCAAAGGGTTCTTCGACTTTTGTAAAAGCTGACTGTGTATCTTAACTACTTTTGTAAAATACTCGCTCTTTTCCTCGAGTTACGTTTCGTGTTCATCTGCCGTATATTACATTTTGAAAGGTATGCTTTATTATCGTGAATCATGATGCTCAAATTTTATCTTGCATTTTCTCTTAATGATTCCAAATTAACTTTTAAATCTGTGAACGCTTGACGAATTACTGAAGACTGCTAGAATTCCTTCGTACATTCTTGCTTTTGTATTTAAATACACAACGAGTTTTCTTCGTATCTAGAGTTAATAGTACATGTATTAGTGAAAGTGATAATTTATTAAAAAAAATAACACTTTGATCACTTTTACTAATAAAGGCTTGTCAGTAGTGAAGACAAATCATAAATAAATTATACACGTAAATAAATTATATATGTGTATAATTTATTGCTGCTATCTAATTGAAAACCTGTACGTGATTTGTTGTGCTTTAGCTGTTAAAATTTGTTAGCTCTCTATGTTGTGTATTATGAACAAAGACAATGGTTTTTGAATACTAGAATAAGTAATGCTTAACTCAAATTTCTCAGTTCTGAAAAAGCATACACTCATTAGGACTGATTTGAACAGCGTTCTAAATCTGCTTCAGTAATTTTCCAGATTAATTTTCTGTCCATGAAAGAGACGTACATTTTGTTGCTTCAATTTGCAAGCGCGTTTATTAGACATTTACTACATGTTCACAGCCGTTTAATAACATTGATAGAATAGCTACAAACAGGAGAAAATCTAGGTTCTAGGATTTGATTTATTTAAAATATATTTTTCAGGTAAAAGAACTATTCCGTCATGGCACGCTGTACCAACCCTCGTCCCCGGCTGTTGTGAAGAACCACCTGAAAGAACGCCAGGCGTTGAAGGAACCGAGTGCTGCGCTGGGGCCACGGTACAGCAGCTTCTACAAAGGTGATGGAACTTCTCTCTCAGTCCCGGGTGTCATCAAGCCCTCACCCCTGCAACTCCCCACCTCTGTGGTCGACAGATCTTCCGACTCTCAGTATTGTGAGGGGTGAGTGTCAAGTAATACTATCAGGGGGGTTGATTGGTTTAATTGTTTCAGTTTATATTTTATCCAAATATGACGTTAATATCGATTAGCTTTCGATCTGGATCGTCATTTCGTGAAGAGTGAGTATTCTTTGTTTTCATTTATTTTTTTGATGGCATTTTCTCGTTTGAGAGTGAAATGAGAGTATCGATGAAAAGTAAATATCATAATAATTTCTGCGACAACTTGCCCTGATATGCTATGTTGTACATATACAGATGGATTGAAAAAATCCTTGCCTCTGAGAACTGTTACCAATTGTGTGAATAAATTATATTTTTATCAATTTTGTGTTGGTGCAGCCAAGCCAGTTTAATTTCTACTCAACTAAAGAATTCGATTCATACTCTTGTTATGTCTCTAAATCTAATAAAAGGATTCATAATTACTTATGCAATTATTTATATATTCTTTACTAGAATAGCTCATTGAACTGGGTTTTGTATTTAAGCATCCCAATTTCTCACCCTGTGGGATTACCTGAACTTTCTTAGATTGAATTAAGAAACAATTCAACGCCTTGAAAATCATAAATCAACCAGAAATTTGGGTTTCAGTTCTGTTGCCTAGAGTGTAACGGTTCCACAAAACGGTACTAATTACTACATAAAATGAGTCGCTGGTTTCATTTGCACTAGAAAATTGTAAGTACATGAGTTTTTATTTCAAGCAAGTACATTATTATACATTTTTTAGAGGTTTTGAGAAAACATAGGTTTTGATTGATTTTTATTTTTATTGCTGAATACTTCGCTCTGAAAAGAAGCGAAAGCTACCCTCAACAATCATCAATCTTTTTACTACCAGATGCTTCTCACAAGCGAAGCAAACGGTATTCCCTAAATAGATATTGAAATTGATTTAGAACAGCCATTTTGCTGTATTTCTCATGGTTCGTTTATAAGCTCATTAAATGTACTTTTTTCAGAGTAAATAAGTCGAAAAATAATTGGAGTAACATTTATGGGTTTAAAGTGTTCATGAGGCTATTAATTGACTGTCCTTAACAAGAATTTTGCCTTGACTGGCGACTATTATCTGTGCTGTTGTACTTATTGCTGACCTTTTCGTTAAATACGCTGTTCGTAGGTAAAATCCGGCAGGAGCTTCTATACCTGGTAACAAGGAAATGAATAAAGCTATTAAGTGTGAAGGTAAAACACGGCATTACGAGGCCTCACACTGGTTTGTTATTACATTTCTGAAAGTCTAAAATTTTAGTTAGTACTGCAACGAGTTATTAACAATATAGGTGTGTTCTCATATTCGTAGTCCTCTTTCCGATTTCAATTATTGTACTCTTTAGGTATTTTCTTCCCTCTCTCTCTCTCTCTCTCTCTATATATATATATATATATATATATATATATATATATATATATATATATATATATATATATTTGCTAGTATCTCGTATTATTGATGGAATATAGACAAATATGAAACTATTAATAGCTTTGTGATATTAGAAAAGTGCGTGTGATGTTCCAAGTCCTAAACCTGCTTTAGCTCTGTGCTGCTTGAATATCGTTTTTTTGAGGTGACTGAATACCATCTTGCAGGGAATCGAAGTGAATGCCTAGGGGAGCGAGGGAAGAGTACCAAACAGGATAAAGATAACTCAGGAAGAAGTGGAATAAATATTATGACTATACGTCAAAGGATCAATAGCTACTATTGATGCTCTATATTTAGTTGCTTATCTGCAATCGAGGCATCGCTTCGTAGAGTCGTGATACAGGAAGCTTCAAGTGTGTGATCCCGCTCTGTAGAATAAAATAGAATAAGGCAATAAAAACGAGCCATTTGGAACATTCTTGGGTTGCTACCCAAGTCCCACGCCGTGCTACCCAAGTCCCATGCCGTGCTACCCAAGTCTTATGCCAAGTTCCATACTTCTAACGTTAGGAAACAAGAGTGAACACGAATGGCTTTATCTTAAACCCAAGTTGTGACTTGGAAAAAGCAAAGACGGGTTCGGTGATTCGACTTTACCTTTCAGTAGTATGAACTTATCATCATTTTCTGAATTGAATGGGAATGGGAAAAGCGAGCCGCGCTTCTTTGACCTCATTGAGTGGTCCCTTAATTATAAAAAACTAAGTGTAAAGATGAGGTTGAATTTCACTCAGGTTTACGACGTTGATGGGTTTATAAGAGTTCAGCTTCACTACCAGCTCGTGGAAAAATTACCTGCATTTCTTTCATCTTAGTGTTGCATTATAGCATAGAATCATTTCTTGTTCCTTGTTGAGGGTCTTTATGAACTGTGATCTTGCATAAAGTGCTATAAGCATTTGATGACAAACTCATTAGCTTGCTTCAACCTTTGGAAAATCAGTGACGTGTACGAGTATACTGGCCGGTCGTTGGTTTTCAGGGGGTTGAATAAATTTACTTGGATTGAAAATATTGAACCTCTATTTCTTGAAGACAAACTTAATTTTTAGTTTACTTAATGAGTGAAGGCGCCATACCTGTATTGTTCATTTCTTTTTCAGCATTACAAGACCCGGATCACCGCAGTCTCCAGACCTCGCCTGTTCGGTGAACCCACTCAGACATGATGATGCCGCCGTAACTTGCAGGTTTGTGTTTGCTTGCGACTTTATGTGGCCTAAACTTAAATTATAATCATCAGCGTGGTGTATTAGGTCGTTTAACTAAGTCTGAGGAATTGCACCGCAGTTTAGTTCTTGTACTTTTATTCAGTTTTTTTCAGGCACCAATAGATCGAGTGCTCTGATTGCATGATTTCATTTCTTTTGTAGAACATAGCCCCCATCTATGTGAATTATTATTGCCGGTGAATTATATTAACTATGCTCTATACTTTTTAAAACAAAGTAGATATGAAAATTGCGAACAATGCACGCGCACACGCGCAGCTGTAGTGACAACTTTAATTTAGCCTTTCTCGACCGTGTCAATGTAATGAGTAAAATTCCTCATTTCTATCTATTCTCGTGGGCATTATCTATATAATTGTCATCTGTTTGTTATTTGTTTTTAATTACGTTATTCAGTCATTATACTGCACCACAAGTCTTCTCTCGCATGCTCAATTTTGAGGCTGTGACTCCCTCTCAGTCTGGACCTTTAGTCATAAATGTAACGAGTCGACAGTTTCTGTTTTATTATAACAGAATAGCGAAAAAAATTTTCATATGAAGCATATTTATATGTTTCTGAAATTTTTTATGTGCATACAGCGCCTTATCCCCTTCGTCGCATGCTTGAGTAATAACTGACGCTTGTTGATTGAAGTGGTCTGGTCACTAAAAGCTTTCTTGGGTAGAAACTGAGCTTGAAATATGGTTTTGTTATTAATACTTATGAGAGAGATAACTTTGACCCCAAGTAAGTGATTTTAGATTCATTTACTATCCAGGATCTGACTAAGTTGGGAACCCATTTGAATAGGATTCAACTATGTATTTCCACTGTCAGTTGGCTAAGGAAAAAAATAACTCTGACGACACTGACAGAAGTAACGCTAAGTTGCTACGAAAACTTATGCTCAATATACTCGCTAATAACCTAGAATAATTTTATTTTGTCTATGTTATTCTGATCGATGTTGTTTTTCAAGGGACGTGACTAATGGCTGTTAATTTTTATTATTCCACTGATGGTCTGCGTCCAAAGGTCATCGCAGTGGCATTAATTTTGTATTGATATCTCACGCAGATTCTTATCATGAGGCTTCCGTCTAATGTTCTCTCAAAAACATCGGGAGACTATGGAGATTGATTTATTTCACAAGGCAGCTCATATGACACATTACACTCTGCTGTACTTAGGATAGCGCGTGTAAATCCATTTATTAGCGGCGTCCGAGTATTAAGCAACTGTAATCTATTGCATTCACTTCAGGGATGATTTTCATAAACGTTAATTTGATGAACATGTTGATCTTGATGGACGAGTTTCACATTCGATAAATGTTTTTAGGATCCCGGCTCTCAAGTTATTTGCATTTTGTCAAAATTGCGATGTCTTGTTGAATATTAACATTCTTTTTCATTATTTCCGGAACTCTTTTTTCACGTTTTTCGTGTGAATAGTATGGTTTTAGTGGATTTTAGGTTTTAAGGCAAAAAGTATCTGATAGCCATTAAAAAAAGCAAGCGAAAATGAACAGGTTGATAAAGAGGTTATAAGTATTACCTATTGAAGATTATTAAAACTACATATATTACAGATTGTCCCTTAAATAAAATAGAATAGTTCATTTATCGTGCCACTGAGAGGGAAAAATATTTTAATTTTGTCGTTGGTGTCACCTCGTAAATAATCGCTTGACTTCTTCAAATTTCTTCTTCAAAGCTTAACTTCTTTTTAAATTCATGTAACTTTAATCGCTTAACTTCAGGATAACCTTGAATGATTACTGAAGAAATGTGCGTATTGAAAGCCCTGTAGCAGTATTTTCGAGTGTCATTATTTCAGCATTCAGGGACTATTTTTCGAACATGAGAAATTAGAAGTTTCCACTAGCCACAAGCAAATAAAGCTCTAAGATGCAAAGTAATACTTTTTGATAATAAGAAAAGTAAAAAACATGAAAATTTAATATTAGGTTGATTTCGTTATTGATTTTAATTTTGAATTGATTAATTCCATAATTCATGGAGTAATGGAGTATTATCTTTGTTAAAATGCCATCTGGGGTTAACATTATCCAGAGCTGTATTGTGGAGCATATCACTGCCCAAATTTGTTGATGAGAAAAGGAAGAACATCATACAAACATATTACTCTGGATGATATTGATTTTATTGATGATTTTGGGGTAAATAAGTTCGTTTACGACATGAAAGTTGCCATGAAGCGTTCACTTATCAAGACAGAGTAACTATTCCAACAGAATTTATCTGTTGGAATAGTTACCATTTATTAAATTGTCCGAAACCTGGCAGTAATGTTTAATACTGCATATTGGTGTCAAAAACCTGCATTCCGATCATATATTGGACAATGCACCTGATGAAACAGTGCAAAAAGATTTGGTATCACTAGTACCAAATACTTTGAGCTTGGAAAGTAAGTAGAAAAAAACGTCAAAAGTGGGAGCAGAATTCTTTGTTTCATAGCAAGAAGCTAAAGCTAGAAATTAAAGAACATTATATCTAAAACAAGTCGTTCAGTTTAATAATTTGATAAGATATGAGACCTTCTGATCACATTGCAACTTCCAACCGAACTGGCATTGATTGTACAAGCTTTTGCATCTTCTGAAGCTTCAATCTATAAGCCCAAATTCAATCTAAAAGCCCAAATTGTTTGATTACGATGGAAAAAGTGATTTAGCACGCAGATCCCTGAAGCTCATCCGTCAATTTTCTATGGGGTTTAAACCTAGAAACCTGTGGCCACTCAATGTTCTCAAACAATCCCTTGTGTACAGAGAATCACTTTTAGACGATGTTGTCTGTGTGGAATCGAGTAACACATGAATAGCACCCCAAGAATGGAGCACTCGGCTAGTTCCTGCTGGTATTTTTTATTATTATTTTGCTGGTTTAACCACAGCAGGTATATTCCATGCCATTATTGTCACATTCTGTTCATATGAATGTAATCCATTTCATATTCCCTCCGTATACGACATGATCCTTGATATTTTATTTGTTTTCTGGTATTATTTTAACCCTAATAATAAACTTGTTGTTTACAGCCTGGAAGAAGAGGTACACCGTCGCAGTCGGGGCCTCACCATTCTGTTCACGTGGCTGGGTGCCAAAGAAAAGTACGCTCACAAGTACATTGACCTGTGGACACGCCGCGGCAACGCCGTGCTACACATCACCTGCTCCATCCGCGACCTCCTCATGCCCAAGAGCGGGGCTGAGGTAAGGATGTTGTGCCTTATGACACAGTTGTGAACTTAAGGCGAGGCTGGTTTGACGGTAGTGAAGGTGTTCATGTTGCACAGGCTTTGTAAAGGCAGGAAACGGGCTCTGGTCGAGGAGGAAACCACTCGTTGGATCAAATGGACGCTGTTGTACTGTGATGATATTATGTTTACTTACTTAAAAATAAGAGTAATCTTCGACTTGGTGTTTGTTTATGGGGCGATCAATCCAACGAAGCCTTAAATGTTAGTCAAGAGGTCATTTGAGGGTATAGAGTTCTGTTGTGTGTAGGATCGACAGCTGCCACACTGTACAGGGTGATCCAAAAAAAATGTATACACTGTTTTGAATGTTTATTACTCTTTCGTTAACGTAAGTACAAAAATCTTATTGGTATCAAATTCTTTGGAATTAAATTTCCTTTTCAGTTGTGAAATATTATTTTGGTACAGGTTTTAGTTGTTGTACAATATGTATCATAGTAAAAACAACCAAATTGACCTTTGCGCAGAGAATCAGAAATATCCCTTCTACAATAAAAAAAAGGTTCAAACCTATCTGGAAATATGGTTCAAAAAGTGAAAATAAACATTTATGGTTAAAAATTAACAACTAAAACAAATAGTAACAAAATAACAAACACTTCATTTTTGCATCATCTCCTACCTATTAAAAATGTCCACCATTTTTTTCTAAGCAATGTTGACATCTTTCTCTCATTTTCTTCATCACTCTTCTAATGAGTTCAGTATTTTCCTCACGCGCATTAACGTGATGAGTAACCCTATCTCTCATATTTTCCAAGTCACTCGGAGGTGTTGCGAATACCAAGTTCTTCAAATAGCCCCAAATAAAAAAGTCACTCAGTGTGAGATCGGGAGAACAGACGATTATCTCAGTGAGGAGATCCAAGTAGTTTTCCTCAGCCATGTTACCTTCAAAGAACATGATTTGAACTTGCCGTTCCCTCGATCTCACACCGTGTGACTTTTTTATTTGGGGCTATTTGAAGAACTTGGTATTCGCAACACCTCCAAGTGACTTGGAAGATATGAGAGATAGGATTACTCATCACGTTAATGCGTTTCAGGAAAATACTGAACTCATTGGAAGCGTGATGAAAAAAATGAGAAAAAGATGTCAAACTTGCTTAGCAATAAATGGTGGGCAGTTTTAACTGGTAGAAGATGATGCAAAAATGAAGTGTTCGTAATTTTGTTATTATTTGTTTTAGTTATTAATTTCTAACTATAAATGTTTATTTTCACTTTTTAAGCCATACTTCCAGAAAGGTTTGAATTTTTTATTGCAGAAGGAATATTTCTGTTTCTTCGCGAAAGGGTTAAATTGGTTGCCTTCACTGTGATGCATATTGCGCAACAACTAAAATCTGTATCAAAATGTTATTTCACTACTGAATAGGAAATTTAATTCCAAAGATATTGATACTAATAAGATCTTTGTACTTACGTTAACGAAAGAGTAATAAATGTTCAAAACAGTGTAAACATTTTTTTGGGCCACCCTGTATAGTACTTCTACATAATATTCGTATTCTGGTTTTCTGAACACCTGCACTATGTTCTTTTAAATTAAAAAAGATTCTTTATTTTACTGCTAATCCTCTATGTAAATTGTACGAATTAGTTGTGTTTTCCTTTTCTACTGCCCATTTTATTTCATCCTTTCGTGTTGCTGTTTGGTACCTTTAGTGTTAAAATATTTTGCAATAGTTTTACTTCTAGCTACAGGAAGAAGTAAGACTAATCGGACTAGTTAAAGCTCCCTTGTTCGGGGTAAATTATAATTTTTGCATTGTGAGTTACGTTTGTTAGTTGTTCTTCAAATGCGAACGAAAAAAATTTATTGAGAAAATCGTTTAATGTATAAATTGATATTTTACCAATTTTTCATTCTAATATTAGATTTGTTTTAAACAGGAATGATTCATTCAAAACATCTTAGTATCCTTCTCCAACTATGTTTATTGCATACTGTAATGACATGAAGAAACCTTGAAAAAACTTCCTATTGTACGATCTATAACTGAATCCTTTGCAGTTGACAGCAGCTCGAGTAAAAGACCACATCAGCTCTCTGAATGAGCGTAGCCGAGTGGTGGTACATGGGCTGAGCGTGGGTGGCTACATCACCCAACACGTTCTGAAAGACAACGAACCCAGCGTCTCGTCCAAACTGTCTCATCAGATTTACGACTCGTTCAGTGAGTCGGCCCTGGTTACAGCTACGTGCACCTACGTCATAAGAAAATTATCATTTACAATTTGAGGCTAGTTGGTGTTGTAATACACCTTCAAGAACATTATTGTTGTAGTCGCTGAATAGAAATTGTGTTGGTGTCATGTGTGATATGAAAATGGTCTCCATTTCGGTGAGTTGGCCAGGTTTAGTTATTATTACTGTTGGAACAGGATTGCTACCTGTACCATTATTTCATCCGTACTAGCTAATACGTTGGTACCTTGAGCTGATCTCAAAACCGCGAAATATGATTGGAATTAAATTTTTCAGAATTTAATTCTTAGAGATTTAATGCTCTGATACCTGTATCAATGGCTTCATTTCATGGGCCGATGAAGTTATTGTACAGGTATGTTTCTCAGACCTGTCACGGCTCTTACTGCCTTTTTCTGCATTGCAGAAATTGTTTCACTTTCTTTCTGAGCGTTTTCTCTCTGCGATAAAATGCACGAATAAAGTTTTTGTCCTCCAGTCATTGGAAAAAGTAGCTATAGTAATTAGGTAAATGTTGCAATTTCAATATTCACTCACTCAATTATTCGACTTTCTTATACAGAAACGCATCTCATATGTATTTTATTTCTTTTCATTCGTTTTATTATCGTTCCTCTAAAAAATTAAGGTCAACAATTGCAGTAATGCAAAACTAGAATTTACAAATGATAGAACTGAAAATTTATTTTTCTCAATGTTCTTTTTGGAATCAATTCATGCCATTGAAACTCTAGTCAATACACAATGATTGTGTCACGAAATATGATAAGAGTTTGCGTACGAGTTAGCTCTTTCTCTACCGTTGGGATAATATGCCATGTTCGAAAGTCAAGATAAAATTAAACAAAGATAACGCCATAGTAATGAAGTAACATAAGAACAGATAACAGAGTATTGCTATAGGTTACAAATACCTGTGACATTGGCCCAAGGAAAGGAGAAGGAACTAACATAGAGTTTCTCTCTAATATTGGCTAAAACACCAAAAACTCTACGACTCGAGTTCTGAAAATGACATACTTACGAAGAAACTAGTTTCTCAGTTGAGCGTGAATAAGAATAAGTCTTTTATGTTATAAACCTATAAACCTCCGGTTTCAATTAACTAGATTCAATTAACTAGATTTAATTAACTATGATTAGTTAGTTTTTATAAACTAATAATTAATTATTAAATATTACAATTAAATATAGGAAAAATGAGAGATTTGGGATTTTTTACTATTTATTTTACACCATAGTCGCATCAAATATGCCGACAGGGTGTTCATAACTTTAGAAATTCATGAAATTTTTTCATTCGTTTATTTTAGCGAACAATTCCGGATGAATTTTCTTAACGAGCAAATATCCGTTGCACTCGTTCTTAGAACTGTACTCTTATTTGTACATTTTTGCTTAAACCATGAGATACAATTCAAATTCATGTCTTTGGATCAACTACGATATTCTCTTTTATGTCCCTGAATGAGTTTAAAATGACTTGTATGTTATTGCAGCAAACGTTGAAGGCTTGCCACAGGGCGTCGAGAACGCCGTGCCTTCGCGCTTCAGCGGCATCGCTAGGAAGATCGGCCAGTGAGTGTGTGGTCTGTCTGTAATGTTCAGTTTTACGGCATTGTGCTACTCATTCAGTTCTTCATCGTTGTGCTACTCATTCAGTTTTACGTGATTGTGCTACTCATTCAGTTCTACGTCATTGCGATACTCATTCAGTTCTACGTCATTGTGCTACTCATTCAGTTCTATGTGATTGTGCTACTTATTCAGTTCTACGTGATTGTACTACTCATTTAGTTCTACGTCATTGTGTTACTCATTCAGTTCTACATCTTTGTGTCATTGGTTGTACTGTCATTTACAGAACTCTAGAGGTGATGCTACAGCTTTCCCTTTAGCCTGAGGTGTGTGCAGGGAAAGCAGTTGCGACGGAAGAGCCGAGTTCCTTAAACGGGTCCATGGATTAGTTTAAAATACTTAAGTTAGCATGAGGAATATTTCATTATGATACTGAGTTGTTACGGGTGTTTCATGGACTGTTAATTGACAAATTGGTGAATGGTCTTTTTTATTGTCGGAACTGCTGGTACTACTACAACCACTCTCTATTGAAGACTATCATCACTGCTACTATCCCGCACACCTATAGTCCTATACAGTGAAGAGAAGACAAGACAGAAGAAGGAAGCTTAAGAGTCACACTCACAAAAATTAAACTTCACGCACAGGCACCATTACTTTGGTTTAAGCATAAGAAAGAAACTGTTGCGTATGTATCGGATCTTATGATTTCGCCATTTTTCTACATCGATAATTTCAGAACTATTACTTTGTATTTTCTATGATATTATGTTGACGCTGCTTTCAAATGAGGCTCTAGTAGGGGTATTACTGGAAGATAAAGAAAGATTTTGATTTAGTTTAGTTAATTTAATTACGCAAACACATTTGTTGTTTTTCCTCTCTCTTTTTCTCCTTCTCTGAACTTCAGATCAGACATTGAAACGGCGGTTTAGAGTGGCAAAAATTATGATATTTCATGTGCAATATGAATCGAAACGATTTTTGTATGTCATATGGATACCAGCAGCGATTATATTTTCGAGGAGCTGCTTGAACATTTTGATGGTTTTGTCGTACTATCACTGCTGAGATCGCCTTTGTTGTAGGTGCGGTAGTTGAACTAGAAATATAATAATGATAATAATGTCGTACTTTGTAATTGCTGGTCACGGATTAGGTCTTCAAAGATAATTATACCTAGATCTCCTCGTTACTTTTCTACTTTAATGAGATTGCCGTTCATTGTACGTTGAAAGTTTCGGCTGTTTTGAAATTCAATTGTCAGGTTTCATATCATTAAAGTAGTTAGCTGAAGTCTGATTGAAAGTCACTGCAGTTTCGTGTCGCCTGCTCACTTGTTGATTTTCTGATTCCGAGGGCAAGGTCGTTGATATAGATCAGTGTTTCTCAAAGTTTTTTCAATCACCGCCTCCTTAGGACACTATTTGATTTTCCACCGCCCCCTAATGATTATATTACTGTATATTATACAGTAATATACGCTCCCATTCAAAGCGTACCCTCCTACCGCCGTCTTCCATTTCCTCAACGTCCCCAGTGGGGCGGTACGGACCACTTTGAGCAACACTGATTTATAGATGATGAAGACGCCACCTTGAGCGACCCTTGATGTTAAAAGTGTTCAGTCAATGAATGGATCATACAATATCCCTGTTGAGTGCGACCAGTGAGCCAGGTTCGTACTCATCGAGAGTAGTTACCTTGTGGCTTGTATGACGTAAGCTTCAACTTTAATCATTAGCCTATCATGGGGAACTTTATGGAACTAGCTGCTAAACACCTTCATTTGAAATATTACATTTTATGTAATATTCTCTGGAAAATTCTCTAAAAAGTTCCGTACGGCTGTTGTAAATAACCATCTTCGTTTTTACTTCATTTCGTTAATTAATTGATTGTCCTCTTAGTCCTAATAAGCAAAAGGTTGTCTTGCTGCTTTGACAATAACTGTGTCTTAACACATCAATGATACCATTAAATTTATTATTTGAGTTAATCCATGTTTATCTAGACATCGACGGTCATATTTGAACGTGAAAAGCCGTCTACGTGATTACTGTGTGCAGGCTCTACGAGAGATACGCGGACCTTAGTAGCTTCAACGAGTCCCGGAACTTCATCCTGCAAGGCAAAGCCAACTCTCCCGTCTTCTTCATGCACAGGTCAGCAGTGGCTTTCCGTTCTCTGAAATTAGTTGTTTCTCTTCAGCTAATTAGCTGTTCTCTTCGGCGGACTTTCAGGTCGCGAACACAACTCGGGCATGTTGCAAAATATCAACCACAGAGCCGATGTCTCTGATTTTGTAGTATTCATGTATGCGAAAGCCTGGATTAGCCCTATATTTTGTGACCCTTGAGTTTTTTCTCGTGAAGGTAATCATTTTAGCTTTTTCACACATGTTCAACCATTTTTGCCATTTTTTTCTGACAAATTTTAAAAGCTCTTCAGTTGGTTTCCATTTTTTGTCTTTATTCATTCCAGTTCAAGCTTATCCTCAGTGCATTTTCCAATAATCTCTAGGTTCTATGGAAAAACATTTAATGAACCACAATAATTAAATTTCCAATCCTTGTGAACGTTATCGTATTTTTCTGAGGCAGGCATCGCGCTCGGAGAATTTCATTTCGACGTGTACAAGCGATAACAGCTCCATCAAAACGATGATAAAACATAAATGAGTTCTAAGTTCTAAAAAAAAGGTTTCTCTGGTTGTGAGGATTTTTGAGTTCTGCAACCTTGTTGAGGCATGCAAGTTTCACGTGAAAGCTACACAAAGGCATGTGTCTAGCGAAGTGTTGACTCTTCATCGGGCAATGGACCATAAAGCACAATTTAAGTATGTGTCAAAAATATCACCATATGCGCCTTTATTAGGCTCATAAAAATGAGAACATTTGAAGGAAAAAATGTTAACTAGAGAATAATGATAATAGATTTTTTGGCCCTTCTAAGAGGTTTACGGGGTAGATGGAAATTGTTTCAACATTTTGGGAATACCCAATAAAAGGTTAAAAGCACACTGTACTGCACCAAGCAATCATCCTACTCTGAGTTGGAAAAAGCGACTACCATTCTACGAAAACTGTTTTTGTCATGATCTTGTCAGTAAAATGAGGGCATAAATTTTTTCATTTATAACACTTTAGAAGTCCTTTAGAAATTGGGTCTCAATATCTATGTGACTTTCTATGTTTTTGTCTTTCATAAACTGAGATTCCATCTGATCATCAGTGTCATCATTGTAAGGACTCTGGATATCTTCTCTACTTTGAATCTGTAACGGACTCATCAACTCGGCCATTCTTCTCATTGATCGCACTCGCTGAATCAAGTTTGCATTTTCTTTATAATTTTTACTCCTACAATTTACAATTACAATTAATTTACTCGTTGTGTTCCGTGTCAGCTGTCTCCTGTGCAAAATCTTTAATAATTAATTGTTTACTTTCTTCCTCACAATGATGCATCGTTGATATGCGTTTTTCTTCTCTCTCCACAATTTCTCAACCTTCCGAAATTTTTCAACTTCATTACGTGGAACAATTTTCAAAAATTTGTTGGTCGTGCTATGAAAATGTGCATTTCTTGCAGCCTGAGGATGATGTTTGTAACATCGAAACGTTTCATTATATAACTGCATATTACTTCTCGTAGTGTGAATAACCATTTTTTAGAATTTTAACACTCAATAAATTTGAACAATACTCTTTACGTACTGGTTGAAAAGAAACCATGACCAAAGCTTATACGTTCATAATAAAATAAAGTTTCGTGTTGTTGAAATAACGTTAATATACTGTTAACTATTACCACTATACTGTTAACTGTTACTAATATACTATTAACTGTTAGTGATATACTGTTAACTGTTCCAGATAAACTGTTGACTGGCACTAATATACTGTTATCTGTTACTACTATACTGTTATTGATAGCTGTTGTGCTACTGTTATAAAACTGCCAACTGTTAAGTCACTGAGAGTCCCAACAAATGTTCACAGACATTCTCTGATTGCTACATCGATTCATGATGGGTTTTAGACTCAGTCTTGCTAGTTGAAATCCCCCTTCTCACTGCAGAAGTATTTTAAATGAAACATAGATACGCTTTTAATCTTTTAATGAAGGGTGTGGCTGTAGTAGGTTTAGTGCAAGGTAGAATTTACACTAACTTGAAGGAGAATAGTATAGAATATGGTTTCGGGAACGGGCCGTTTGGTCCATTCTCGGGTTGCTACCTAATTCCCGTGCAGTCTTAATTAAAGGCATCAGTCACGCACGTACACCTCAAACACTCTCAGACTTACCGGACCCGCACCTTAATCATGCATAGGCATTTCAGTCACGCACATGCACAGCAATCATACACAGGCCACAAGAGTTAAGGATACAGAATTAATACTTCATGGAACTTGGGGGTCCCGTATCCAATGTTTTTCGAAACGATTTTTGAATGTGTTTACAGTGCCTGCAGAAACCATATTTTTAGACAGCTGGTTCCAGGTTCTGTCAATTTTACCTGGAATGTTTAGAGCCTGGGATGTCGTGAAGTTTCTTACTGTTAGTTTGTGACCGTTATTTCTGGTTCGCACGTTATCGTCTCTGTCGAAAAATTCTTCCATGGTTACATCGTCAAAGTCGTTGAGATATATGCAGGTCTCGATGAGTTGGCCTCGCAGTCTTCTTTATTCTAGGGAGATGGGCTCAAGCTGCTGAAGACGCCTTTTGTAGCTCAGATTGTGATTGTGGAGCACAGGAATAATTTTTGTTGCTTTACGCTAAATTTTTTGCATTTTATTAATGTCTCTTCGTAGGATAGGAAATCAGAGTTGCACTACATGTTTCTGGTATGGCCGCACTAACGCTTTATAGAGCGGTATGATGATATTCATTGACATATACAAAGTTTCTTGCAATGAAACCAAGGATCCTGCTCTCATTTTTGAAGCTTTTTCCCATTTGTTGGTAATATTTGAGATTTTTAGTGATAATGATACCAAAATTTCTTTGTTGCTGTACTTCATCGTATCTTTGTTGTTGTTGTTATTCATTATATGTTGGAAATACCGATAAGCATCAACGTCTAGCACAAAATATTTATCGATGTTGAAGTTCATTTACCAGGTTTCGGTCCATTGCAGTAAGCGAATGAAGTCTGACTGAATAGTTACTCTGTCTCTTTCGGTAAATGCTCTGTGAGTCTCTTTCAGTGAACACTCTGTGATCTTTCGGTGAATACTCTGTGATCTTTCGGTGAATACTCTGTGATCTTTCGGTGAATACTCTGTGATCTTTCAGTGGAAGCTCTGTGAGAAAATTGAAGCAGAGTTGTAACTATTGATATACTCCCCTGATTCGTTGAACACAGATTCCATAACCCAATGTTTCACTCCCAGCCTTGCAGACAAAGTTGCTCAGTACGAGCTGACGCAACCTCTGATCGCAGCCATGCAGGCCAAGACTGCTGTGGACCTCTTCCTTGTGCCGGAGGAGGAGAAGATCCCTCACGTCGCCCTCCTGCGACGCATGGGACCGCCGCTCTACATGGAGCTAATCGAGACATTCCTTGGTAAGCGAAGGCACTGCGATTCCAATTTGACTGTTCACTGTCTGGTTATAATTTATCTTTGAAAAACTTTACTGGTACTACTTCGATGGCAGAACATTTCTCTAACTTTCTATTATTAGGAAAGTATATGCTAATTCTGAGCTTAACATTGATAATTTTATAGTGTTTCGGCGATAGACTGACTACGAAAATACAGATGTGTAATACATGTATGCATTTTAGAATTAGAGAATGTTTCTTGAATTGTTGTTCATCTCTTCCGTGTAGACTGGTTTCATATGTGGTCATTATTTAATCCCTTTTTGCACTTTCCAGATCATCACCCCGATCCTGTGTACTGAGTCACCATGAAGTCACATGTGCCCTACTACGTCATCACTGTTTAGTCTGTTGATATTGTTGAATATATAATGGTCAAATATTGTAATATCCGTTGGTGTTTTGTTAGTCAGTAGTCTCACTAAACATCACTCAGTGTTGAAGTTATCACATTTTTTTGCAGAGGTCCCTCTTTTAAAGCCATCTCGCATATAGCGCAGCCAAAATTTTAAAGTGAATGGAAAAACAATCATATTCCAAAAAAAAAAGAAAAAAATTGCCTGTCATTTGATTAAAATTCACCATAAATTTTTATATGCAATGTCAGGTGGTGCATGAGAGAGCGCTTCAGGTTTTTTTAGTTTAATATATTTGTATTCTAAATCTTTTCGTTATAAGGATATTGTTCGTTAGTTATTGTCAATGATGATAGTTAGTTACTTTTATTGAAAGTTTTCTTTATCGTCCTTACTTTGATTGGACGCATAAACTGGGTGATCACTGATAATAATACGTGTTCCGTACATATATTTCCTCCAACCCAATGAAAATTAAAAATTATTCATAGGGCACTTTAAAGGAACAGAATTAATGTACTAGTTAAATTTCACAGCAAAGAACATACGATTTTAATTCATTATTTCTAAAATTATTGCAATCGGTCCTTTAGTGCGATTTTATTTACCATAGATAAAATGCAATAACCTGAGAGACAAAGGCAATGTACCGTGAAAACATACTAACTAGGAGTGACTTTTCCTTATTTCGCTAAACAAACTTGGTGACAAGCTAAACATTGCTTATTATAAGGCACATGAATATATCAGTTAAAGCTATACTTTAAAAATGGGCTTCTCTAATAACGATAGAGAAATTCAGGTATTACAACAACAAAAAACAAAAACGTATATTTCCAATAAAGTTGGTACATAAGAAATGTAACATCATTGGTTTTTAAAAATGCCTTATCA